>ONZA01006932.1:30191-40686 GCA_900322205.1 Kewa caespitosa
AAAAAGTAGGACTAATGTAAACGAAAATATGTTTAATGTGGAGAACTAAATGTTATATTGAAGTTATTTTAACGTTTAAAAAATTCATTGAATTAATATAAGAAAAATGCTAACCATAGCCCTTAGAACTATGTTTAAGCATTCAAAAATAGAAATAAACATCTCTAAACACCGAGCAACGCATGATTTTGTGGTAAATTCCAAAGTTAATACCAATTTTGATGATGCATTTAATGCTTAAAGTGGCTTAAATATAGCCTTGAGGGTTATGGTTAGTAAACCCCTTACTACATTCATATTAAGTATACCCATGCGTACGCATGGGTTTAATACTAGTTAGTTCATATATTCAACTCTTGCTCCATCATTTTAGAAAAAATGATGAACGTTAGATTATTATATTTAAGGAGCTTTCGTGAATTTAATTGAATTAAATTGAATTAAATTATAATAAATTAAGTTTAAATGATGGGGTAGAGGGCCTCCACATTTGCATTCGCTTACACGTCAAATTAGCGTACACATTTTAGTATTTGCACCCAAAACCATCAAAGTGACATCCGCAATTGTTCCATTTCGGTCGCAAAGATCCGACGCTAATTATCAAGTTTTTTTGTAGTGAGTGTGCTCATGTTTAGACCTAGCCATGGTTCAAATCGGGGGAAATTGGGGGGTGGGGGGTGATGGGACTATAAACGGAGCGAATTCCTAGATTAGAGAACATTATTCGCCCTGGAATGAATCGCGACGGTTTTGGGGCAAACCGTCAAGTGCTTAAACCATATTCAAATTGTCTACTAGTGGAATGAGTCCAATACGAATAGGAGCGAATTTAAAACAAATTCAACTTGCCTAACTCTAGGATGAGTTAAACTCGAATTAAGGCGAATTTGAATCGACTCGACTGAATCTATTTAAAATATTGGCGGTTTGCACACAATATAATCAAATTAAAATGCAAAACAAAATATTCATGACACAAACAAATCCAACAATTTCAAAATATTTTATTTCATATCAACTAGAAACTTCAGTAGTCAAATTAAATCAATTCACAAGTCGAATCGAATCAATTCCACGAACCGATTGAAATTGGTTTATGAAACGACTCGAGTCCAATTGGGTGCGAATCTGGAAAATCTTAAATCGCATTCGCTCCATGTGGCAACCAGTCAAATTAGGTTCGAATCGAGCTAGTTGATGAATCGAAACAAGTCAAGCGAGGACCTGAATCGGGGTCAATTTTTATTTATTCATGGGCCAAATTGTTTTCTTGAAACTTGTAAATCTAAATCATCAAGGGTTTGATAGAGACTAAGAAATTTGGATATTAATACGTACTCCCTCCGTCCCATGAAAATGTTAACATTTACTTTTGACACAGTGAACAAGAAAAGAGTAAATAGATAATTTTATCCGTTTGAGGAGAGAGAATGCATGTGAGTGTGGGGCCAAATGGAGAGGGAATGCATGTCGGATTGGGGTAATGTTGTCCTTCCTTTACAAAAGATATGACAAATAAGGAAATGTTAACATTTATATGGAACGTACCGAAGTGGAATATGCTAACATTTTCATGGGACGGAGTGAGCACTAATTATGCTGACCTGCCAAAGCTGATTCGAATCTGAATAACCCGATCTACACTCGTTTCCAAAGTTGATCCGATCCGAGTCAATGCGAAAGTGACCAAAATTTGAATTAACCTGATCCAATCTCAACATGACTCGAAAATTCATGATATGATCATGACCCGATCCATGCTTCTTACAATTGATCTCATGTTTTGTTTGCAGAGATTTCCCTTCCATTGGGAGATCTAGATCATTAAATAGCATCTTAGTGGTCTACAAATTAGAACTATTTATAGTGGTTTTTGTGGGATTTAGACTAAGAGAAAGTTCTTAATGGTGATAACTTGTTAGTTATCTGGATGATCGCTTCTTTTGCATGCATTATCAATCATATAACACATTAATATCATTTCAGAAATTTGAGACTTTAACTTCTGAACCGTGTCGTTTCGTGCTCAACATCCTCAACATCTCCGTTCGCGCTGCAATTTTGTGTGCAGAACAACTGCCACTTATCCATAAAGTGGTGCTTCTCCTGATAATGATTTGAGGTGCATTGATTGGACTTCGAGATGAAGTGTAGGGCTCGTGTGTAGCGAGATTGTGGTACTGCCAAGCAGGTCCACTGATAAACGTTTGGTCGATGACACTTCCAATGATATGCATAGGCGCATAGCAGACTGGTTGACGAGATCCCATGTTCTCTCTGTGCTCATGATGAAGCTAGTTGGAAATTTTGTCTCACAAAATTTCAAACTTGGCACAGCAAGATGCTGTTAGAATGGCTACAATGTCGAGAAGTTGGAGAAAATGCGTGGGAAGTCGTGGCCTGCGTTAAGCTGGACTGGCATATTATGTCCCGTGCTCCTGTTTATAGAATTAGTGTGAATGGTATAGAGGAGTATATGTGAAGAATGTGGAGCATGTCTTACGCGGTACAAGGATCATGTCGTCCATACATCTATTCTTGATAAAGCATATACTAGTGATGTTGATGAATGGATCAGTTTTACAGCTAAAAAGCATCTGAAAAGTCTTCACCTCCATCTCATGTGTGAAATAATAGCACTTCAGTCTTCTCTGGAAAGATCGTGGAAACTATGCTCTCTATAGTTCGTTTCTTTTGGAACTGTCGTATTCGAACGATCTGTGTATATAGTCATGCTGCAACCTAAAGGTCCACAATGACTTTGTGCCAGGGCCTGCTTTCAAATTCTATTGAATGGCTACGACTCAAACCTGTATCATTCCTAAGTGTTTGTGCTGTGGTGATGATTTACAGAAGTTGCAGTGCCTCATAATTAATCATTGTCCCATCTTGAATGATTGACCTTAATGCCAGGAACCTCAAGACCTTTGCATTTGTTTGTTAGGAAGCTATGAAGTACTCTTTCCTGAGGTGTTTCAAGTCTGGGAAACGATATCCTTCTTGCGCTTCAGATTCAGTATGGTGGAATAATATTTGAGCAACTTTGCAAGAGACGTCTGTAGTCTAAATAGGCTATCCCTCAAAGGAGAGTTTGCTTTGATACATAAGCAACCCGCTGACCCAATTACGCCGTTTCACTGTTTCAGCACGTCTCAAGGTCAAACCAGGTTATGAAGTATGATGAGCATGAAAAAAACATCCTTTAACTGTTCTTCCTTGGCTTCTGAAATCTGTTTCACTGTTGCCGAAGCTTTACTTACGGACGCCTTCCCTACGAGCATTTCGAAATGACAGACGAATGTACAACAACATAGCTCAAGGTTAAAGTGGATTGCATAGAGTTTGCTAGCACTTGTTGAGAAGTGCTATAATGATCTTAACCGCGTTTCGAGCAACTATTTTAAGTAGTGGATAATGGTCATAAGAAGGTGTAAAGTGGTTTTCCAAGCGGCAGTGTGAATTCGTTCGTCCCAAGTTGCAAGGGAAGGCCAAATTTCGCAAAGCCAGTGTAGTGTGATCGTCGGCAAGGTGTCACCATCTTCTGATATCCGAGTTTTAGTGGAAAGGACAACGCAATTTTCATTTGCATTATTTCCCTTGGATTGAGAATTATCTTATGTTGGCTTGATGAGTTATATGGATACATACCAAAATAAATGCTGTTAATAATGATGAGTTATGAATTATGATCTGAGCTGATTGCTTATTTTCCATGAATCATAAATCATACAGCTGCAGTTGTTCCATTCAGAAGTTTGAGTCTGTACATTTTTAGGACAGAATGGCAAGTCTATCTTTCAGACATTGAGAGGGATACCAGGATACCATGAACACGGGTCACGTCACCTAGGCCAAAATACCCAAGTGCAAGTCACATGGATGACTGTTAAGAAATTCTGTTTGGCAGGCATTCTGAGGGCACCCGATCTTGATTGTACTTTCTTGCCGGTGGATGCATTGGAGGACCGAATATGCCATAAAGTTCTGGTTTATGGTTGTATCGCTGATTAGCCGCTACTTAGTTTACTGCGAGTCTAATGCAAAATGCTAATTACGTATAGAACACATTTCATATTCTGCTATTTGTCCTTGTTTTATGTTATATTTTACATCTCTGCAAGAAAGTCAAAGAAATTAGTATCTTATTCTTGTTCCTGTTATCATACAGCTTGAGTGCGGTTGTCATCGAGGAAAAAGGTTCCTTTTATTAGGATAGAGAACACAAGAGGCTAGCTGCATTTCTTTACTGCAAATTAATGGGTCCATGTACAGGATTATAGTACAAGCATAAACGATTTTCTAAACTCTAAAGCCATTAGTGATCTGAATCTTGACTATCATAAATTATTACTTAAATAACCTATACAGTAATGTGATTAACTAAAGCTCCTTGGTTATGGTCTCATTTCCCTAATATGTATTAGGTAGTAGCTGATATCTAAGAGCTTCTGACTCTTCATCAGTTCATCGATTCAGGAGATTCAACTCCTTGGAATTATTCGTCAGTTCAGCTTCATAGGGTTATCTATTGCTTTCTTGTTCCGTCCCTTTCTCGCTATACGATTTCTCTCCTGTCGTTTATGGAGGAGCTAATCTGTAGGTGGTCTGATGGTAAGACGCTACCGGAAAATTATGTATTTCCTCCCGGAAAAAGACCAGGGAACCAAGCCGTTCCAACATCCAAGACCATCCCAGTCATAGATCTTGGTAAGTCAGCGACACAGGATCGTTCGAAAATAGTTCAACAGATTTTTGAAGCTGCCCAAGAGTTTGGATTCTTTCAGGTACATAGTTTTATGCCCTATGTTGTATTACAGATTCAGATAACTGTCTTGAAGGCATATGTCAGCTTTGTGGCCTAAAACCTGAAACAACAATTTCTTCACTCCTGTGTCTGTGAAACAGGTGGTTAACCACGGAGTGCCGCTGAGATTGATGGATGACGCAAGGGGTGTCTTTGAAGAATTCTTTCAGCTTCTCGTCGAGGAGAAATCAAGGTTCTGTTCCAACAAGAAGTGCAAGTTATTCACAAGCAATGTTGACTATGATAAAGAAGCAGTTCATCATTGGAGGGATGTTTTAAGCCACTCTTGCACTCCTTTGGAAGATTGCATGCAATATTGGCCTCAAAGGCCCAGCAAATACAGGTACTCTCCGAAGAAACTGTATACAAAATAATCGTCGCTTCAATAATATAAACTCATATTTCTGATAACATTCCATGTTTCAGGGAGGTTGTGGGAGAATATGTCATAAATGTCAGAGAACTGGGGTCCAAAATTCTGGAGTTAATAGGTGAAGGGCTAAGACTTGAACCAGGATATTTTGGACAAGAAGTATGTCTAGCTCCTCTTTTGGTCGTCAATCGTTACCCTCCCTGCCCTGATCCCAGTCTGACCCTGGGATCTCTAGACCACATCGATCCCAACCTCATCACAATACTTCTACAAGGGAATGTTCCTGGGCTTCAAGTCTTGAAAGATGGGAAATGGATCGGCGTTGAGCCTATTAGAGATGCCTTTGTGGTTAACATGGGCCATTCCTTGGAGGTATACTGGTTCTTATGTGCTTGCTTCCTCAAACCTTTTTCATCTTCCCTTGATTCTTAAATAACATTTGTGGCTTATAATTCTATTTATCAGTGTTTGGTGCATACATTTAGTCTGTGTGAAAGCTATCAAGATGAGTTAATAAATTCTACATATATTAGTTTCATATTGATTGAATATACGCGGCAAATGTGGTAGGCAGCTTGTTTTCCAATGCTTAAATCACAGCTTTAAGCTCTTAAGTTTGTAATACTATACTTGATAGGTTACGCATGAGTTAGTGAAATAGATGATGGTTGATAAGACCATGATTCCAGTGATTCCTAGGAAGTGAAAACATTTGATGGGAGTTGATATCCAAATCGAAAGTTGTGATGTAGGATAAAGTTTGCAGCACAAAAGAGAATCAAATGATTGACGTGGTCGTTTCATTGCAATATGCAACAGATTGTTAGTAATGGGAAGCTAAAAGGCGTGGAGCATCGAGCAGTGACGAATGCAACTGAAGCTCGGCTTAGTGCGGCCTTCTTCCTCGAACCAACATGGAATTGTCATATTGAACCTGCAAAATCTGTCCTAAGCAATGATAATCCTCCAATCTACAAAAGTGTCCTGTACAAAGAGCTCCTTAAATCTTTTAAGGCAGCTTACACAGGCGAAACTGAGTCTGTTTCGCAGCACTGGAAGCTCATATGATAAACACTTCACAGAAGGGGAAAAAGAATTGTACATGGCACCTGTAAACATCATTATATCTGTCTTGATAAGACCCTCTTTCTGGTCTACATTATGAAAACAAAAATGTTATAAGAAAGCCATGTTAGCTCTGTTGTGCTGTCAAATTTCTTATTTGTTAGTATTACTATATCAAACATAGTACAGCTCTGCTGTCATAAAATATTTTGCTTCTTTCTCCAAGGAATCCACTAATAACTTAGTGTTGATGCCATTACACTGCAACCAATCAATGCTTCCACGTATCGAAAATGGAAAAGAAATTTAATGAGATTAATCCTACTTCCTTGCCACTTCACAATCTTACTTCTTGCAGACCAATCATTTAGCCCTTCAGTTGAGCACCTACAGGTAACATCCTTTCTTATTCATTTGTCCTTTTCTTTTTTTCCCTTTTTCGGCAATATTTTAAATGCTCTCAGTTGATGAGGATTTCCACTGCTTGCTTGATGTGATCCATTTAACTGCTCAACTAACCCTTGTATAAGACTCTTGGATCTTTCTTATAGAGTATGTTTTACTTGTTTTATGTGGAAAGTTTGAAATGGAAGAAATAGTTGTGACGTATGAGTATAACTGATCTGATATAAGTACTTTTTTTCCATTAGTATGTGATCTGCTGGCCTGGTAACACATCCTGATTGACGATTGTTCCTCTACCGTTACTACTTAATGCACATTTCCTCTCTTGCTCTCCTATTTCTCATTGTACAAACAAGCTCTCATCTAGTTTGCTAGTCAGGAGTGAGTTTTTATATATACCGTGTACAAACTGCTTGTTCTTGTTATTGATGATGTTGTGTGTGTTGTATCAAATCAATCTGTTTTATTGAGAGGTGAGCACTTCTTTTTTTTCCCTGTATCAACTGTGATAGTTGCTAGTTATTCATTGATAACCTAGTATATACTCATTGTGTTTCACACTGGAGCTTTGATCATACTGAGTATTGTGATTCGATAGGCCTTAACTCCCTCAACTCATCTCATCTTCTTGGACTCTTACAAACTGTAGTGATCTTTTATCAGCTTTTACGACGTTGCAGAGTTTCAATTTTTTTTCTGCTTACAGCTCATTCTCTAGCTTGGAACTGACAGTTTAGATTACATCTAGCTTGCTCATTTCGTTTTGCGCCCTATAAACATATAGAGTAACTGACTGAAGATCCTGCCACATTTGGTATTCCATAGGAAAGCATTTTACCAGACATCAAAATATGGAGAAGTTTGTTTCTAGCTGGTCTAATGGCAAAATATTGCCCGATAATTACATATTCCCACCTGAAAAGAGACCAGGGGAGCATATTGTGCCCACTTCCAAAACTGTACCTGTAATTGATCTCGCCAAGTCAAAGGGAACCGATCACACAAAGATAGTTCAGCAGATTATGGATGCTGCCCAAGAGTTCGGTTTCTTTCAGGTTCTTAACAACTGCTTCCATTTTTTTCCCTTGTATCTAAATATGAACCAGCATCGTACCCTCGAAGTAAACTAAACTGATAGTTGTGGAGCAGGTGATTAATCATGGAGTACCGACAAGATTAATGGATGATACAAGAGATGTCATGAAGAAGTTCTTTGAGCTTCCTGCCGAGGAGAAATCGAAATTCTCGTCCTTGGACCTCAGCCAGAAATGTACTTTATACACAAGCAATGTCGACTACGACAAAGAAGATATTCATAATTGGAGGGACTCTATAAGGCTATCCTGCAGTCCTTTGGAAGAATGTATTCAACATTGGCCCCAACAACCCGCCAGATACAGGTCACATTTATATAGTACTTCATCACCCTGAAAGGAATTAGTCCACAAGAAGAAGATATTCAGCCTTTTCTAGTTCAATAAACTTTCACACGAGTGCTTCTTTTGTGCACTTGGTTGTATTGCATAAACAAACTATAGGGTGATTTGCACCGACTTTAGTGGTGACTTACACTCCTCAAAGTCACGCTGCAAAGTTGGTTCGTACAATACATCGACCGAGCACAACAATAACATAAAAGAATTTGCGTTTCAGGGAGTTTGTTGGAGAATATGTTGTCAGAGTTAGGGAGATGGGATCGAGAATTTTGGAGCTGGTATGTGAAGGACTAGGACTTCAACCGGGAAACTTCTCGAAAGAACTGAGCCAAGGGCAAGTTTTGGTTGTTCATCATTACCCACCTTGCCCTGATCCTAGTTTGACACTGGGGACCAGAAAACACTTTGACCCTGGCCTCTTGACAATACTTCTACAGGGAAATGTTCCAGGTCTTCAAGTCTTGAAGGACGGGCAATGGCTCGCTGTTGAGGCGATTCCTGATGCATTTGTAATTAATCTAGGACAGCAATTGCAGGTAAAAACTCAACCTGTTTCCACAAATACTTGACCCATTCGTAAACTGATTACATGACTTTAAGCTTAAGTTGTAAAATACTTGTTACGAGTTTATGAAAGAAAAGATATACTTCTGTTTCAAAATTCTTGAATCGTCGTAATTTTGAAGTTGATTTTGAATATTGTGGATTGAACATTCTTGGTAGATAGCGTATGCAACTACATGGTCTTAGTTGTTTTTCTGAAGGACCAGGGAAGTCCTAAGCACTGGTCAAATCTGTCGTTTCCCTGCTGCAGATCATCAGTAACGGGAAGCTGGTAAGTGTGGAACACAGAGCAGTGACGAACAAAGATGAAGATCGGATTACCGCAGCTTTCTTCATCGAGCCAGCAAAGGACTGTCTTGTGGAACCTGCGCGAGAGATGGTTACTGCAGAAAATCCTCCAGTTTATAAGAGCTTTCGATACGCAGACTTCCTTGAAACTTTCAGGGCAGCCTATGTAGGAAAGATTGACAGTGTCTTGGAACCTTATCTTAAATGATAAAAACTTGAAACTTCCTGTAGGCTGTGGCAAAACATTGTTGCAAGTCATAATGCTTAGAAGATGGACATGTATGTTAATTGTTAATGTTATTTACGTATTCCGAATACTGAAATGCTGCATGGAGTTCATATGTATTTACAGTTTGAGGAAAGTGAATAATGCAATTAGAGCTTTATGTGAAGGTTTTCTCCAACTGCAAGGGCATAGGGGACATGTTGTGAAACAAATTCTTCGACGTTACTGTCTTCTTGTCTTTTTCATGAATCACCCCCTTACTCCATACTCGATCGTTCTCGTGCTCGTTTAATTGACACCTAAAAAATACAGGAGTATCTAATTTCTAGTAAATTTCAATTTTGTAGCTGTTAAAATGATTCAAATACAAGAAGTAAGATATTCCAGGGTGTTATACTTCTCCCAACACAGAAGAAGTTACATATAAAGGCCCTCCTAGCTCCCAAGTAAGCTCTTCCAACTTTCATGCTCAAAAGATTATTACAAAAATTAATTTTATGTCTCTGTTAAACAACTATGGATTGTTCTAAAGAACTTCTAATTCCTGTCATATAGAACTTCCTAAAAGTTTTTGAAACTAACCACAATTGGTTCATAGAGACATGAAAATAATATCAAAAATTTAGCCTCAAATTTCCCATTACCATAATAGCATGTTAGAAACTAATACTCTTCCAAAAATAACTCTTTTTGGTGATTACATTTATATATTCTTTCTATACGCGCTATTCAAAAATTTGAGTTCAACAAAATTATGAGAAATGGGGAAATTAAATTTAATATCTTATATGCTCGAAATATCCGTCTTGAATATTAGTTCAATACCTCTTTTAGTGATCAATTTCATACATCAGTAAAGAAGTCCGCCACTTTAATCACGACTCTTTTTTACCGTCTCAAATTCAAACAAAATTTTAAAAGGAACTTTTAACCCGGGAAAAAGTTTCTAGATATATTAATAGTAATAATAATAAATAAAATAAAAATATGATGAAACTCAACCAATGAGGTCAAACCATCTAATAAACCAAGTGGACTGTTGCCACAACTTTTGAGAGACTTCAACTGTTTTTTCTTTTCCTCTTTTTTTAAAGACAAAATTTTCTCTCTCCAAATTTCCTTTTTTTTTTTTTTTAAATATTTCACCTCCATTGATAGACCTTCGATTCCTTTCTCAGGTACTTTCATCATTCCAGATTTCTTGTTCATATGCTTTGTAATTTTATTAGATGTAACTTTCATAATTTCTTGTTCTTGATTGTTAATGTTATCAATGATGCTATCTTTTTCGCGATTAATTATTATCATTTCCTTTAATTTTCCGACCTAAT
>ONZA01006933.1:7093-17293 GCA_900322205.1 Kewa caespitosa
AGGTAAAGAAGGGGAATATCCTGAGACTCTTTGTCGAAGATTCTTATAGTTTGTTAGTAAAGTTAGTCTCACAAGCCCCTTAAAACTTGCCCTTGTTTTTTTCCTAAGATTTCTCAACCCATATAAATACTACTTCATTTCACACCCCAATCACATAACAAACAAACATAACAAATCACATCTCTGATCTGACACAAACACAAACACAACACAACAAAAACTAAGATCTGTTCCTTTTGCCTGGTCCCTTTGCTTCTGTTCTGTTCACCTCCTTTATGTCTTGGCACTGTTAACGTTCGACACACACACAGGTTTGTATGCATGCTTCCTCAATTGGCTCAATTATTAGTGTAACGTACTGGTAGACCAATCTAAATTCTTTATTCCATTTTCATATGTTGTTACATGTCTAGTTGAAATCTAAAATGGTACAAGTATGAATGTATGTACCTTGAATTTTAGTGGAACATAGGACATATCATACGAGACAAAAGATCTTGACGAATTATTATAGAAGACAATTGATGTTATCGGATCGTGTTTGTGGTTCTCTCTACAAAAATGTGTTGTGTTATACATCGTGCTTATTACTATCTTATTGTGTCATATTCTGACATTGTTTATCTATCCGTTTAAAATGTACTCGCTTGGCGTAAGAATTTTATTAGAATGCTGAAAGTTATTGCCTCCGTGATGTATCTTTGGATTAAACAAATCAAAAGGTGAAGTTTATACTTTATAGTACCATTGTTGAATCTTTGTTTTTTTCCTTTCTTTTTTTTCTCTTTGTTGATCTCCACATTAATATTGACAGATATGAAAATTTATTGCTTATTATGGCGTTGTCTTAGCTAATACTAACACTTGAGTGAACAAAAACAACAATGGATACCTGCTTTTATGGCCAAGTTGGGCCATTATATAAAACCTCCTCAATGTATTCTCTGTTACCTTCATTAAATTGTTGCCATTCTTTGAAAAATTAGAAATGACTATTGAAGGAGAGTAATGTTTACGTTTATGTCTTACCCTTTTATCGAAAAATATTGTTCTATGTACGTCACTTTGTTTATAACATCGTACCATTTATAGTTGTGCTATGTTAGTGTTTGATGATGTCAATGTGGCCATCACTGTTGTGTGTGAGGGCACAAGAATCACAACTCCAAAAGTAATGGCCTGTTAGGTATCGTTGCCAGTTATGAGTTTTCAGTTTTTTTTTTTAAAACTTGCAACCATTTTCAGGAAACCTCAAAAAGTGATTTTCATTTTTAAGTTGCCAGTTTTCAGTAAATAAAGTAAAATAAAATAAAAAGCTGGCTCTCCTTTTATTCTATTTCTATAGAATTGATTTGCGAAATGATGAATGATGTATGATGTATAGTNNACTATCTTCTAAGAATAAAAGCGATTAAACTTCACCTCAAGAACATCCTTTTACTAAATGTTCGAATACATAGATTATCAAGTTTTCATAGAAGGGCCATGGTGTGTCGTTATGGCTTATGGCCATGCAAATGTCTTGCAAAGATACGATCAACAAAAACTGAAATGTTCACCAAGTTTTCATTCACCTTGTTTGCCTACATTTGTCCTAGATGTACCGATTGAATTTCATGAACTGACATGTTTTCTAGTCTCAACTTTAAGCATTAAGAATTTTTGTTCATGTTTTGCAGGGTCAAGTTTCAGTTTCAAGCTTGATAATTTTCTTAAAGAGCCATGGCCAAGGAGCAACTACAAGTCCTAAACGCCTTGGACGTGGCGAAGACACAATGGTATCACTTCACAGCCATTGTCATTGCGGGAATGGGCTTCTTCACTGACGCATACGACCTCTTTTGCATATCCTTAGTGACAAAGCTGTTGGGCAGGATCTACTTCCACGTGCCGGGTTCCAGTAAGCCCGGCACTTTACCACCCAACTTCTCCTCGGCCATCAACGGGGTGGCCTTAGTTGGAACCCTAGCAGGGCAACTCTTCTTTGGCTGGCTTGGTGATAAGCTGGGACGTAAAAAGGTCTATGGGCTGACTCTCATGCTCATGTGCCTTTGTTCGGTTGCCTCAGGGCTCTCCTTTGGGAGTACTCCTAAGGCAGTTATGATAACTTTATGTTTCTTTCGGTTCTGGCTCGGGTTTGGGATTGGTGGGGATTATCCGCTATCCGCTACTATTATGTCCGAGTACGCCAACAAAAAGACTCGTGGAGCCTTCATCGCAGCGGTCTTTGCTATGCAAGGGTTCGGAATCTTGGCTGGCGGCATTTTCGCAATCCTTATATCAGCTGCTTTTGATGCCAGGTATATTGAACATTGTGCAGAAAGCCGGAAATTGTTACTCTAAAACCATCTTTTACGACAATTTATCTTGAGATTTTTGTTATTCTAATTGACTACTTTAAGAACCTTAGCACTCTTCATGATCACCCTCCATCTTACTAGTGTACGGCTAAAAATCTAGAATCATTAATCTAAGTGTGTGAAGGTGGTGATAAACTGTTATGCAAGGCAATTTATTAGAAACAAATGTGTAAGAGATGCTTTTCCAAGATCACATACGTAAAAATTGTTTACTCATGTTATATCCTTATCTTCTGTGATTAATGTCTCTTATGAAGAAGCATTTATGGGATAATGGTCTAATATCTGGCATGGCATTTTGTTATTCTGACCAGGTTCCCGGCCCCAGCCTATGAGGTGGACGCGCTGAGATCTACGCCACCACAGGCAGACTATGTGTGGAGGATCATACTGATGGTGGGTTCTCTACCGGCAGGCATGACATACTATTGGCGTATGAAGATGCCTGAGACTGCTAGGTACACCGCCCTGGTAGCCAAGAACGCGAAGCAGGCAGCCTCTGACATGGGAAAAGTATTACAGCGCGAGATCGAGGAGGAGCCGCAGCTGGTGGAGCAGTCGGGGACTACCTGGGGCCTCTTCTCCAAGGAGTTTGCGCGCCGCCATGGGCTTCACCTCCTAGGAACCACATCCACATGGTTCCTCCTTGATATCGCTTTCTACAGTCAGAACCTCTTCCAGAAGGACATCTTCAGCGCGGTGGGGTGGATCCCTGCGGCTAAGACCATGAACGCGGTCCAGGAGGTGTACAAGATTGCGAGGGCCCAAACATTGATCGCTTTGTGTAGCACTGTCCCTGGGTACTGGGTCACAGTGGCCCTGATAGACAGGATAGGCCGGTTTTGGATCCAGATCATGGGTTTCTTCATGATGACCGTCTTCATGTTTGCTCTTGCCTTCCCTTACAACTATTGGACTCACCCGGATCATCGTATTGGATTTGTCCTCATGTACGCATTGACTTTCTTCTTTGCCAATTTCGGACCTAATGCCACCACTTTCGTGGTCCCTGCTGAGATATTCCCAGCCAGATTGAGGTCCACATGTCACGGGATTTCAGCGGCTTCAGGGAAGGCGGGGGCCATCATAGGGGCATTTGGGTTCTTGTACTTGGCTCAGAACCAGAACCCAGCTAAGACCGACCAGGGGTACCCCGCGGGGATTGGGGTAAGGAACTCGCTCATCGTGTTGGGTGTGGTCAACTTGCTAGGGTTGCTGTGTACGTTCTTGGTTCCAGAGGCGAAGGGGAAGTCATTGGAGGAGATTTCGCAGGAGAATGAGGGTGAGCAAGGGGAGACCGTGTGAGTTTTAGTTAGTGTCTTTTCTGTACTGTTTGTGATGTTAGTATTTCTTTCTTTCTGTCTCGATCCCTGTATGTCAGTTTCTGTTAGGATCACCAATCGGAAGTGGAAAAAAAAAATGAAGAGCCAAGTAGCAAGAAAGAACTAAAACAATGTGGTTTTTGTAAGGTTATTCAGTGGTCTTTCAAGTATGTATTGTGTTGATTGCTACATGGAATGTTAGCTTGGTTTGTTGGACGAGTTGGCTATGTTTGATGGTTTGGGTTACCATTTCTGAATTCTGACTGCACATACAGAAAGAAACTGCACACAGTTACAACTTACAACTAAAGCGACGAGTATCAGATAGAACGCTGTTCCGAGTTTTTTTCAGTTCAGAATTGCACAAATATCACGCATGATTTCAGTTATTAGTGAAGAAAGCTTGAAGAGCCTTGGCATATTAGAAGAGGCAGAAAATGGCAGAAACAGTGTTACAATGCATTGTGACCTGAAATATGGGAATTAGGCTCTTGCTGGGTGTTTGGGTTTTGTGCTATATACTTGTCAGAGATTTCACTGTTAAGTGTGGATGTCAAAGGCTGTGCAAGTCTCGGTAGTACTAGTTTGCTATGATTTCTCTGAGTGCGACGTTAGAACTTTCGAAATATTTATCCTGTATTCTTGGTTACTTCAGGCTCGCCAATCAGGGGAGTAATGGAAAGAACAAAGAACTGAAGAAAGGGATGGTTTCTATTAAGGTCATTTGTGGTCTACAGGCCACAAGTATCTGCATTATGTTCATGGCTATGTGGATTGTACATGTACATAATGTGCTTGGTTCGTTAGAGATATATCTATCACCTGAGAAATCATTTTCCTAGAGTTTTCCATATTTGCGGAGATGGTTCGACGTAAAGATTCTCTACTGCTTCTCAAAGGTAAAGTTGTGTGCATCTTGAACCTCAACCTCCCTAGCACTTGTTAGAGGTCGGTTCTCGTTTAGTGTTGATATGAAACTATGCAGGTGCATTCAGATTGTTTTGAACAACGAACATATGCATCATTCATGAATTGAAAACCATAAAAATTTAAATGTTGGATATCTATGGAAACTTGATGGTATAATCATCTTAGAATTCAATGTGACAAGAGGTATTTAGAACATATTATGCCACCTTGCATCAATAGCTGGAGTAAAGGGTAATTTTAACTTAAAACCCAAAAGGGTTGAATTTACATGAGTCTCACAAGCAACACAGGGTTAGTTGCATACAGGCCTAGTCCTAGCAGCAACAGTCAAGATCTAGCTCTGATTCCAGACCCTTATGCATAAACGACAGACCTTTCTGCAATCATGTGTTTCCTCCAAAAAAATGGATGCCTGAATAATTAGTGTGCACGATCTTTGAGGACTTCAAGATCCATCTCGGTGGGATCGGTAGCCTGAATCTCATAATGGACACCGTCTAGCTCATGCTTGAAGTTCTCCTTGGAGGTGGCATACAGCATCTTGGATCGTATGCGAGAGGTTGAAGGAGCCCTACAGGTACAAAAGCAGAAATAACCTTTGTCATTATGGAACTTCTGACAAGTATAAGAAGATATTAGGGTTCTGCTCCAATTATCACAAATGCTGATGTCAATGAGGTCAATTGGTAAAGTCTCCTAGCGGTGGTAAACGGAGAAAAGCAACATCACAAATTGGTTTTTCCCAATCAATCAAGTCACTTCGAACACTGGAAAGTGCATAAGCTCAGACAAGATAATAACTAAAAGGTCTAACATCTAAAATCTCTAATGGTCCGAATGCGAATGCGATTGGGTCGGGATCATACTAGGTTATACTAACGTCCGTATAGATGAGATGAATGGTTGGATTCACAAACGATGTGAAAACTAGGACCCCGTTCTCTCATCAGAAAATATGTAGGCACAAACACCTGTTTCTAGAAAACACCAACATGAATTAATCCTGAAATGAAACAATTAATCTTGCTCCTATCTCCTTGTCAAGAAAACAAGCAAGTTATAAGGTCGAAATCCGATGTAAAAACGTTCCAAAAACAAGCCACCATTATCCATCAAACAGTACCACCCAATCAACACAACTCAAATCTAATCTTATAGACAAAGAACAATCCCTGAGCTGAAAAACTGCAAAAAAACATCAATCAACAGTGAGAGAAGAGAGCAAACCATGCAATAAAGAATATCTTGCTCTTCTGGCAGTTGTCAGAAGTCACGAAATCATAATCATAGACCGCAAAGCGACAATCGTTCCCAGGCAAGGCAGCTGCAAAATCGTCATAGCTCTCAGCCGGAGTGCCAGTTTTCTCCACCACAACTTCCCTCTTCTTCTCGTCGATCTTAAATATCACGTATCGATGACCCTTCTTCCTCTTCAGCTCAAGAAATGCATCTTTGCTTTGGTCAGCAACAGACAGTCCAGACAGAGAATTTGACTGTAAACAAAAACCATGATCACAATACAGAAATTCAGCACCTTGGCACTTTGTAAACTTAAGCAAGATCATAAGATCCACAAATATAAAGTCCTTCAAGCATACAGTCAAATTTTCAGTCCACCATCAAGTTATGTTACAGCCTTACAGGTAAAAGTTGAGTTAAATCAACATAATTAATATGGTCTCACATAATCAAGGATGTTTTATGAATATTAACATGACAATCCATCAAAGTGGCAAACATGAACCCCATTAATCAAGGGGCTAAACAAGCTTATAAAGGCCACAACAAATTTCTCTTACACATAATCAAGTCAAGATCTTTCCATCAACTTTCATCACATAAACAGCAAAAGTAAACAAAAAACAATGAATTCAACAATTTCTCATAACCAATAACTCAAGTCAAATCCAAACTAACCAACCAAGAAACTAAAGTACAAATCTTTGAGTTCAAGTTAAACCAAGACTACACATAACAACAATTCTATCAATGATCCAACTAACTAAACATTACATGATGTAAAAATAACAACCCAAAATTTCTACAGAAAAATAACATGCATGTGAAAGATAAAAATTGAATCTTTTGATTATAAATATTAAGAAAAGGGTAAAAAGATATACCCTTTTGAAAGACATGACTGATAAGTTTCTTCAAAAGGGTACCCAGAAAAATTGGAAGTTTGCTCAAATTTTGAGAGGAAAAATAATGGGGTTTTGAGAATGTTTGTGTGTATGTATGTATGCAAGAGGGATAATAAAAGATGGGGAAATAATGGGATCTAAGAACTGTATGTTTTGATGCCGTGAAGTGGAGAAAAACTGTGACCCAATTGAGTAAAGGTTCTATTCTTTTTGGTCTCTTTATACTAGTAGTCTAGTACCAGTTGGTTTGGAATGAGTCATGAGAAGGAATGAGATGAGATTGGTGAAGTTTGGAAAAGGGATTTTGAGCTTGCTTTGGCTTGGCCCACTAGAAGAAATTGTACACACCGCATCAAGTATTTGACCCAATGTATCATCGAAGATTATTTGCCTTTTGTGAGCATCAATGTCACCTGAATTCATGGATATCTGCTCCACCCAAATTGAATAAATTGGTGAAAACTTGATAAAGGGGTTTTTTGACGAGTGATGGATGGACCGGATTAGAATTGGCTGATGTTTTTCACCCGCGAACTCGACCCGCGAATCCACTCACCACCCGTTTAATAATTTAATATAAGAATTAAGACATTTTCATCATTATTTGTAAGAGGATTTTGCTTGTTGTAATATGTAACACCTCGACTTTGTGTGTGCTCAACTTTGTGTAAATGGAGCAACCAAATGCTTTTTTTTTTCATGCAATTAGTTTATTAGCGCATTGATTTTGTAAATATTTTCACCCGTTCACCCGTGAATGATAGGTGAATTGGATGCGGATGGAGTATTTCGCGGGTGATGCGTGGATGGATGAAGGTGAAAAATTACACGGGTGGATGCGGATGATGTTCCACCCACTCCAAACCCGACCCATTGCCATGCCTAATGGCGACGAGGTCGTGCACAAGTGGTTAATTACTGAGGTCATATTTATATTAGATGGTATGTTTGACAATTATACCACTATTGGTGGCTCTTATAAATAAATAAAAAAATGATCAATTAAGTATTAAAGGTTCTTTAGGCCAAATTACGTCGAATTTAACTGATTTTACATCTCAGCATCTTTCTAATGATATACTCCATCCGTCCTAAAATAATGTTCTAGTTTCTTTTCTGCACGGAGTTTAAGAAATTAGCTAAAGATCCCACAGTTTATCCATGTGCCCTTTTTATCTCAAATAAAATTTCCTCCAAAAGTGGAGACATAATAGTCATTTCAATACCCTTTTATTTTGAGAAAGTGGAACATTATATTTGGACATTCCAATAACGAATGCTGGAACATTATTTTGGGACGGAGTGACTATTAATAATGGTAAACTTACTTTAGATAAAATAATTACTCAAATTTTAAGTTCATAACTGAATTAAATTGAACTGAACTGAATTGATAATAAATTTAAAATAACAAATATAGAGGATGTTTATATCAAACTCAGTGACTACTTGAAAAATTAGTGTAGATGGTGTTGAAACCAATGTTTTCATGATGACATAACATCACAAACTAGATTTGATCATCAAATGCGTATTTGTTTATACCATTTCATGCAAGGGTGGTTGGTTAAGAACATTAATCATGGCTCGAGACAATAATTGGACAATATTGTTTTACCTAAACATGTTTGATATGAGTCTCTACATTGTGCCAATCTCTATCAGCATTTCAGGCCTTTGTGAATCATTGGCATTTTTTTCTTTGTATAATTTGGATTGGATCTATCAAATCTAATCTAAAATGATTTTAAAATCCAAGCAAAAAGCAAAGGGCGGTGCGTAGGCATAACGCTTCAATATTCGTGGGCACTGGACCACGACAGATTCCTTGCATGTCAACAATTCTCACAGCTCTTTGTGTAATTATAAATGTCTTCGACTCGTGAGGAGAACCTCCTGACGCTCTTTCTTTTTCACCCTTTCCAAAAAAAAAAAGAAAACATTCATCTAGATAAGGGGAACTTCTGAATTTTTCAGGAAAACATTATGCAGTGTAATAGAGTCACAACTTACTTTAAATTATTTATTTATCATGGTGAGTCCCATGCCTTAGTTTGTGGATCGCGGTCTCCGAGTAGTTGGATCATAGTCTCGTACCATAAAAATGGCCGCATGCGCGATCGCGGAGTCACTGAATGAAGTCCCCCGTTTCTTTCGGAGATGCTGACCCGCAGCAAAGCGGGGAAGTGTGGATGAATCGACATCAAATAGAGGAATTCAGTTTTTCTTATCATAAATAAGATGACAAGAGCACCCATTTCACAAAAACCTAAATATCTCCTCCCCCCTCTTATCTTCCAGATCCGGAGAACAAAGCTGCAGTAAGACCCACGGATTAAACGATTAGACTAATCAATCCTTTATTAGTAGCGATAATACCTACAAATTTTAGCAGATGGTGCCGCTACAGTTGGTGGCGAACTAGCGCAGAACCTACCATAGTCGCGAGTCTGTTTATAGTCGCGGATATAAAAAGATTACCTCATCATATTATATAACAATCTCACACAAAAAAAAAAAGGAGTTTAAAAATATAAACATGTAAGTTTGATAGATCCAATATCTTTGAAACTTGAATGATTAAATCTCTCCTTAGTTTAAGATCTGTTTTTCTTAATAAGTGAAATTTGCTGAGTGAAAGTGAATTGAATTGATTTTATGATTTATAATGTTTGCATATGACGATTTTGTGATCTAATCTTATTATTTTTTAAATTATTTCACTCTTGATTGATATGAACTAAAATTCTTATGCATAGTTGGTGTATTGTGTATACCAACTTTATAATTGACTTTTATGCTTCGAAGCAGTAAGTTTTAAGCGTTGAATTATTTGAATTACAATCGACCCTCTTAGAACCACTCTTTTTTTCAAAAATAATAAAAATAAAATTACCTTTAAAAGCTGTTGTACTCACATAGTCACATGATACATCAAGTGTGCTATTACCCTTTTTTCAGTCTACGTAAGCCTCCCTTTACCCTTCACATCTCATTGTCGTTACACACTTCATTCTTCTAGCCAATGTCCCATCAATTTCCTTTTTTTTTTTTTTTCCTTTTTTTTTCACATGACCCAACAAACGATTCTCCCTTATTATCATTTATAAGAGTCGATCTCACCTCCACAATAACCTCATTCCTCATATTATCTCTCATCATATTTTCGTACATTTAACACAATATTTGCATCTCCTCCACATTCATTCTAAGCATGAAAACCTTTTACAACCCATCATTCCGTACACATAAAGTATGATTGTTCAAATACTAAGGCTTTATCTTAGTGGTGGTACATAAATCTCTCATACTCTTAACCACGACGCAAATTTTATATGTAAGATTGACTTCCAAATTATTCATTCAACCATTGATACATTACATATCACTTTAATTACATATTAAAAATAATAGATTTTTTTGTGTAGCTTGATTTGGCCTTGA
>ONZA01006936.1:21939-32946 GCA_900322205.1 Kewa caespitosa
GTGTAATGTGTTGTATCTATCGAAAAGTTTACCAAGTGAAATTGATAGTACATAAAGAGGCATTATATGTAATGTTAATACTCTCAACTGTAATGCTTATTGGTTAATGGAGGAAGTTGCTTACCTATAAATTAACTCGAACTTCCTACATGAATTTTTCATACTCGGCTTCCTATATATCAATAAACAAACTTTTAACTTATCATTTTCAGAATACTCAAATTCGTGAAAAATATGTTTCTCTTAAGAAATTTACTTGTAAAATCAAACTAAACGACCACTAATTCTCTTAATGCTAAAGCAGATTAGATTGCGAGTTTTGTGAATGACACAATTATTAAAAGCTCAATTACAAATGTGTTAAGTGGAGCATAGCTTAATTGCACGCGTGGTACCAACCTTTGCAAAAAAGAGATGAAAGAAAACAAGCACAAAATGCTAGTTGAGTGATATTGTGTAGTTGACATAAGTATTGGACGCAATTGCATTAATTAGCTTAGTTCTAACGCTAATATTTTGACTAGTGTACACGAAGTAAGAAGACTTGACTTCTCAAAGAGGATAGGTTTTGCAGTTTGATGTCCAAGATCTTTAGAACTCCTAAGTTCATTCAAGTGGACATGCTTTTGTGGATATCGGATATTCGTCCAACTGCTTGAAAGTTAAGCAGCAAATTAAGAAATTAGTGAGGTCTGACTCAAAAGTGATCATACACACTATTAAAAAGGGGTATTTGACATTGGAAAATTTGCTATCAATCATGCGTACCGAGAGCATAAACTGATTATTGTTCAACATCAGCTTGCTCATCAAACCAAAATTATTGACTTTTGTTTGAATTTAGTAGTAGAGTGGTAAATAAATAACGATTCTTGTGGGGTGTAAATAAATAAATAAAAATAAATAGCCTTCACATTAGGTCAATTATGAGGTGTCTCGGATGCTAGTGGAGATTTATTTCAATATCGCTACGGAATAGGTCTACTTGTTGTAATACTGACTCTCAAAAATACCTTATCCAACCTATTTTTTTTTGTGTTTTATTACAACATTCGAGGAGTAATTATGATCATTATACTTGATATTTTATGAACCAATTATCACCCCAAGGGACCTTATATGACTAGCTTCCTCAAAACCCTAAACCCTATTCATCGAAGGTTGCATTTTCGAGTCTTTTTCATTACCCGAAAACATGCTTTCATGACTTATAGCCTTTAGTTTAGACGATTTTGGTGGTGTCTTGGACGTGATAGAGATTTACCTCAATATCGCAATGGGACATTCTCACATCAATGTTAGGCCTACCCGTGGTATTTTTGAGACTTTTCATTTTAGACCTCTCACGACCATTTTTTCATGACTTGTAGCCTTCAATTTTGGACATTTCCGGAGTGTTCCGAAGCTCGATGAAGATTTATGTCAATGTCCCTATGGGAAATTCCCACATCAATATTAGGCGTACCCATAGTGGTACCTTTTCTAGAAAACACTTTATGCAGCCTATTTTCGACAATTTACTGCGACATTAAACACGTACTTATGATCACTATACTTGACAATTTTGACCCGATAATCACCTCAAGTAAGTTCAATAACCTCCTCCAGACCCTATTCATCGTTGGTATCTTATTTTCAAGGCTTTCATGTCAAAACCTCCATGACTATTTTTTTTCGTGATTTACGATTAAATCTTTTCGATTTCGACTTTGTCTTCATGGCATACGCTATAGCATGCCAACATAAAGGCCAAGTGTGGAAACACAACCATGGAAAAAGTAACAATAAGGGCAAGGGTTGGAAGAAAAGGCCATGGTTGAAAAAAAAGGGCAAGGGTAAAGTTAGCACAGACTTTGAAGGAAAACACTTAAAACGGGCGGTAAAAGGTGGTCCCGGGTTGAACTACCACCATGGATGGGGCTTATATTGATCTAGGAAGGTTTAGTAGTGGCCGGGAAAAAAATCTCGACCGGGCCTCGGGATGCCCCGGAAACGAGCGAAACCGAAGGCTATTAGCCTCTAAGTCACGAAAAAACGATCCCCGGGAGTCCGAGATGAAAAGTGACAAAAATCGCACCATCAATAAATATGGGCCCGAATAGTCCATTAGAGCCCGTTTCGTGCCATGATTCGGTCGGAAATGTCGTATATGGTTGTCCTGGGCACGTTTCGGATTTTGAAGGAAAACGCAGAAAACGGGTGGTAAAAGGAGGTCCCGGGAAGAACAACCGCCATGGATGGGGCTTATATTGATGTGGGAACGTCCCAAAGCGGTTGGGGAAAAAATCTCGACCGGGCCCCGAGATGCCCTAGAAACGGGTGAAACCGAAGGCTATAAGTCACGAAAAAAATAGTCCCGGGGGGTCCGAAATGAAAAGTGACGAAAATTGCACCATTGATAAATATGGGCATGGGGAGTCCATCGGAGTCCCTTTCATGCTATGATTTGGTCAGATATGTCGTATATGTTGGTCCGGGGCACGTTTTTGGCTTTGAAGGAAAATGCGAAAAACGAGTGGTAAAAGGTGGTCCCAGGGGGAACTACCGCCATAAATAGGGCTTATATTGATGTGGGAACGTCCCATAACGGCCGGGGAAAAATCTCGACCGGTAGAAACTGGCGAAACCAAAGGCTATAAGTCACGATAAAGCGGTTCAGGGGTCCGAAATGAAAAGCGACAAAAATCGTACCATCGATAAATATGGGCCCAGGGAGTCCATCAAAGTCCGTTTTGTACCATGATTCTGTCGAAAATGTCGTATATGGTGGTCCCAGACACGTTTCGGGCTTTGAAGGAAAACGCATAAAACAAGTGGTAAAAGGTGGTCACGAGGTGAACTACCGCCATGGATGGGGCTTATATTGATCTAAGGTCCCATAGCGGCCGGGAAAAAAATCTCGACTGGGCCCCGGGATGCCCCGGAAATGGGTGAAACCAAAGGCTAAGTCACGAAAAAAAGGTCCTGGAGGGTCCGAAATAAAAAGTGATGAAAACCGTAGTATCGATAGATATGGGCACGGGAAGTCCACCGAAGTCCATTTCCTACCATGATTCGGTCAAAATTGTCATATATGGTGGTCCCGAGCACGTTTCGGGCTTTGAAAGAAAACGCAGAAAACGGGTGGTTAAAGGTGGTCTCGGGGTGAACTACCGCAATGGATGGGGCTTATGTTGATGTGGGAACGTCCCATAGAGGTTGGGAAAAAATCTCGACCGGGCCCCGAGATGCCCGGAAACGGGCGAAACCGAAGGCTATAAGTCACGAAAAAACGGTCCCGGGGGGTCCAAAATAAAAAGTGACGAAAACCGCACCATCGATAAATATGGACATGGAGAGTCCATCAGAGTCCGTTTCATGCCATGATTCGGTCGAGAATGTCGTGTATGGTGATCCCGGGCACGTTTTGGGCTTTGAAGGAAAACATAGAGAACGAGTGTTAAAAGGTGGTCCCGGGGTGAACTACCTCCACGGATGAGGCTTATATTAATGTGAGAACGTCCGATAGCGGCCGGGTAAAAAATCTCGACCGGGCCCCGAGATGCCCCGGAAACGGGTGAAACCAAAGGCTATTAGCCTATAAGTCACGAAAAAAAGGTCCTGGGAAATCCAAAATGAAAAGTGACGAAAATCGTACCATCAATAAATATGGGCCCGAATAGTCCATCATAGTCCATTGTGTGCCATGATTCGGTCGGAAATGTCGTATATGGTGGTCTCGGACACGTTTCGGACTTTGAACGAAAACGCAGGAAACGGTGGCAAAAGGAGGTCCTGGGGAGAACTACGACCATGGATGGAGCTTATATTGATGTGGGAACGTCCCATAGTCGCCAGGGAAAAAAATCTCGATCGGGCCCAGGATGCCCCAGAAACGGACGAAACCAAAGGCTATAAGTCACGAAAAAAGGGTCCCAGGGTGTCCGAAATGAAAAGTGACAAAAATCTCACCATTGATAAATATGGGCACGGGGAGTCCATCGGAGTCCCTTTCGTGCCATGATTCGGTCGGCTATGTCGTATATGTTGGTCCCGGGCACGTTTTTGGCTTTGAAGGAAAACGCGGAAAACGAGTGGAAAAAGGTGGTCCTAGGGAGAACTACCGCCATGAATGGGGCTTATATTGATGTGGGAACGTCCCATAGCGGCCGGGGGAAAAATCTTGACCGAGCCTCAGGATGCCCTGGAAACTGGCGAAACCAAAGGCTATAAGTCACGAAAAAGCGGTTCCAGGGGGTCCGAAATGAAAAGCAACGAAAACCGTACCATCGATAAATATGGGCTCGGGGAGTCCATCGGAGTCCGTTTCGTGCCATGATTCAGTAGGCAATATCGTATATGGTGGTCCCGGACACGTTTCGGGCTTTGAACGAAAACGTGAAAAACGGGTGGTAAAAGGTGGTGCCGGGGGGAACTACCGCCATTGATGAGGCTTATATTGATGTGGGAACGTCCTATAGCGGCTAGGGAAAAAATTTCGATCGGGCCCCGGGATGCCCCGGAAACGGGTGAAACCACAGGGTAAGTCACGAAAAAAAGGTCGCGGAGGGTCCGAAATGAAAATTGATGAAAACCGTACTATCGATAAATATGGGCATGGGAAGTCCATCGAAGTCCGTTTCCTGCCATGATTCGGTCAAAATTGTAATATATGGTGGTCCCGGGCATGTTTCGGGCTTTGAAGGAAAACATAGAAAACGCAGAAAACGGGTGGTTAAAGGTGGTCTCGGGGTGAACTACCGCCATGAAGGGGGCTTATATTGATGTGGGAACTTCCCATAGCGGTTGGGGAAAAAATCTCGACCGGACCCCGGGATGCCCCGGAAACGGGCGAAACCGAAGGCTATAAGTCACGAATAAAGTATCCCGGGGGGTCCAAAATGAAAAGTGACGAAAGCCGCACCATCGATAAATATAGACACGGAGAGTCCATCGGAGTCCATTTCGTGCCATGATTCGGTCGAGAATGCGTGTATGGTGGTTTCGGGCATGTTTCGGGCTTTGAAGGAAAACGTAGAAAACGAGTGTTAAAAGGTGGTCCCGGGGCGAACTACTTCCATGGATGAGGTTTATAATGATGTGGGAACGTCCCATAGCGGCCAGGGGAAAATCTCGACCGGGCCTCGGGATGCCCTGGAAACTGGCGAAACCAAAGGCTATAAGTCACGAAAAACGGTCCGGGGGGGTCTGAAATGAAAAGCCACGAAAACCGTATCATCAATAAATATGGGCCTGGGGAGTTCATCGAAGTCCGTTTCGTACCATGATTCAGTTGGTAATATCGTATATGGTGATCCCGGGCAAATTTCGGGCTATGAAGGAAAACGCGAAAAACAGGTGGTAAAAGGTGGTGCCGGGGGGAAGTACTGCCATGGATGGGGCTTATATTGATGTGGGAATGTCTATAGCGGCCGGGAAAAAAATATCGACTGGCCAGGGGCCCCGAAAACAGGCGAAATCCAAGGCTATAAGTCACAAAAAAACAGTCTCAGGGGATCCAAAATGATAATTCACGGAAACCACACCATTGATAAATATGGGTCAGGGAGTCCATCTGAGTCCGTTTCGTGCCATGATTCGGTCGGAAATATCGTATATGGCGGTCCCGAGTAGAGACATGGCATGGCCGGCCAAGGTGTGTCCTTGGCTGGGAAGGGACATGGCATGGCCGGCCAAGGTATGTCCTTGGCTAGGAAGGGACATGACATGGCCGTCCAAGGTGTGTGCTTAGCTGGGAAGGGACATGGCATGACCGGCCAAGGTGTGTTCTTGACCGGGTAAGGGACATGGCATGGCTGGCCAAGTTGTGTCCTTGGCTGGAAAGGATCATGGCATGGCCGGCCAAGGTGTGTCCTTCGCCGGGAAGGGACATGGCATGGCTGGCCAAAGTGTGTCCTTGGCCGGGTAAGAGACATGGCATGGCCGGCCAAGGTGTGTCCTTGGCAACACCTTGGCTGGGAAGAGATAGTGCATGACTGGCAAGTGTGTGTCCTTGGCCTTGAAGGGACATGACATGACCGACTATTGTGTGTCCTTGGCCTTGAAGGGACAAGATATGACCGGCCAAGCTGTGTCCTTGGCGTGGAAGGGACAGGACATGACCAGTCAAGGTGTGTCCTTGGTATTGAAGAAACAGGACATGACTAGCCAAGGTGTCCGGACATCACTCTAGCCGTTCCAGGATGATATTTTCACGGTAGGCTTGTGTCTCAAACCATAGTGGAGATTTACCCCAATACTACCATGGGATATTCCCACACCAATAATATGCCTATATGTGGTAGTACTTCCTTAAAAAACACCTAATTCAACTTATTTTAGCGTGCTATTACAATGTCTGAGATATACTTTTAACCATTATATCTGATATTTTGGACCTGGTTATATGCTACAAGAGATTTTAATAATGACCTCATCGTAATTCTAGTAATCGGTTGTAGAAGTTTTGAGATTTTTTATTTTAGAATCCCGGGACCATTTTCTTAACTTATAGTCTTCGGTATCTACCATTTTCAAAAAACTTGATCAGTTCTGACTGGCCAGCACTTTGCTTAAACAACAACGGTACTATTTTATAGCTGCTATTGCATGCATCATTGGACTGTTTGGCCTATGCAAGCACCAACCTTGAGGCCAAATGTACGGCAACACCAGAACCCCTTTGCCACATCTTTAGCCCTCAAACCCCATACAAACTCAAATACCAAACACGTTACTAACCAAAGCTGCATGCCTAGATAGTATGTGGCAACCATGAAACCGTTCTTGCATGCACACCTCTATATAAAAACACCCTTTCTTCTTCCCAAACTCATCACCTGAACTCTCATCATCCCCCAAAAATTTTCTTAAGTGTTGTAGCTTAGTTTTCTAACCATGGCTACCAAGGTGCTCGTAGCACTGTCACTCTGCCTAATGGCGGCTTCGGCGTTGGGCCAGCTCAGCGAGAAGAGGCTGAGCTACCGCGCCCAACAATGCAGGATCAACCGGCTTACATCGAGCCAACCGAACGACAGGATCGAGTGCGAAGGAGGGTTGATCGAGATGTGGGATGAGAACGAGGAGCAGTACCAATGCAGTGGGATCAACGCTATGAGGGTTACTATTCAGCCCAACTCCCTTGAACTCCCCAACTTCCACCCCTTCCCTCGCCTCGTCTACATCGAACGAGGTACATTATCATAAAGAGAAGAGGAAATTAGAGAGTATAACAAATAATACTAATTAATCATCAGTAACGAAGTGAGTGAGTAAAAACAAGACTTTGATTTAAATGAAAATGATAAGATATACTTGTTGGACTTAATATTGGATTTGCCATTATAAGAAGTAGTATATGATTTTAGTTACAAATTTGCACAAGACATAATTGTAAAGTCAACCATGATCAAGTTCATTACACAAAAACTTCATTTGAGAAGGTCATGGATGGAGGAAGTACTTCTAAATGGCTTCGTCTTTCTAGTACTTTGCAGCCAACCTTTTTCTCTAACACGAAAGTGAAGTGCAATATATGGGTGGAATCGAACTTGGGACCTAATGTATTTAACATCTCAAGTCTTAATCATTGGGCCAAGATATCTTGCATTTCCTTAGCAATTTCTTTTCCTTAGCTTTTGTTGATGTTACTATGATTGTTGATTGAGGCATGCACTTGTATTGAATAATGCAGGTGAAGGTGTCCTTGGAATAAGCTACCCAGGATGCCCAGAGACATATCACTCATCATCAAGAGGAGGAGGAATCCGAGGCGAGGAAGAGAGAGGTGGTGAGTTCTCTCAGAGGGATCTCCACCAGAAGGTCCACCGCTTCCGCCGTGGTGACATCTTGGCCATCCCACCGGGTGCTGTCCACTGGTGCTACAACGACGGCAACGAGGAAGTCGTAGCCATCGTTGTCAACGACCTCAACAACCAGGCCAACCAACTCGACCAAACCTTCAGGGTACTGTCAGTAAACTATATATGTGAAACTACTTGATCACTTTGGGACACAGAAACTAGCAAGCTAACCCATTTCCACTGTTATGGTTTGTAGTCATTCTTCTTGGCTGGTGGACTAGGGAGGTCCGAGCAACGCGGAATGAGGGGCTTGAGGCAAGGACACCAATTCCACCAATTCAACAACATCTTTAGCGCCTTCGACCCCGAGCTCTTGGCTGAGGCATTCAATGTGCCCCAGGACTTGATCAGGAGGATGCAACAGACCGAGGACCGAACCCTCATCGTTAGAGTCGAGAGGGGAGAGATGAGGGTGTTGAGCCCAGATCAGGAGGGAGAAGAGGAAGAGTACTATCAGAGGAGACGCAGGTACATGGGACTCGCTGTCGACAACGGCTTCGAGGAGACCATCTGCACCATGAGGGTTCGCCACAGCCTCGACTCTCGTAGAGAGGCCGATGTTTTCTCCCGCCAGGGCGGTAGGCTCAACATTGTCAACGAGCACAAGCTCCCCATCCTCAGGCACTTGGACATGAGCGCCGAGAAGGGACACATGTTCCCTGTATGTATACATTACTAGCTTTCATTCCTACTGCAATTCAATCCTACAAAACAAGTTTTTGATTCTGATTCTCATGTACGTTGGATATGTCCTGCAGAACACCATATACTCCCCACACTGGTCAATGAACAGCCACAGCATCATCTACGTGACCCGCGGTGAGGCCCACGTCCAGGTGGTTGGAAACAACGGTCAGACAGTCATGGACGACAGGGTGAGGGAAGGGGAGATGTTCGTGATCCCACAGTACTTCGCCTCCACCTGCAGGGTAGGCAACGAGGGTTTCGAGTACGTGTCCTTCAAGACCACCAGCAGCCCCATGAAGAGCCCCGTGGTCGGGTACACCTCCGTGTTCAGGGCAATGCCGGTTCAGGTCCTCGTCAACTCGTACCAAATCTCGCCCTCAGAGGCTCAGAACCTCAAGTACAACAGGGAGCAGCAGACCTTCTTCCTCTCCCCAAGGGGCGGTCAAAGCCGAAGGTTCTAAGCTAGCTAGCTCGCTTCTAGGATGATGATAATGGTTGTAGTAGTTGTTTTTTTTCTTGTTCCTAGTTTAGTAACTAGGAATGGTGGGGGAGTAGAGAGAGTAGAGAGAAAGAGGGCTTCTTTTGTCTGTGTGAAAGAGGCCTCTCTGCCTTGCTTGCTTAGGGTGTAATGGCAATGAGTTTGCTTTACAATAAAGTTTGTACTAATAATAATGAGGTTTCCATGTTAATAAATTTTGCTCTGATTTCTTCCATCTCTTCACTTATCTCTCTCTTTTAGGATTTATTTAGTCCTGTTTCAAATGATAATATGAAGTAGATTCACATATGTGACAAATACATATGTAAATACACAAATAATCATGCATAATTTCCAAATTTTGTTCTGATTACTTCTCTCACCCCACATAACTCTCCACATTGTTTCTTACAGTCTGATGCATATTTTGGGATAGTATAATCAGAGTTTTGTCAAAATGTCAAGACTGAAGACATTCAAATAGTATTGCAGAAGTATAGAAGAGTAATATACAAACGTATTCTCAAGGAGAAAGAAGTGGTTCAGACTGGATCTAAATAAAGGCAGTTACACCAAACTGTTGCATGTCCCTTAGCCTCCATGAAGAGTATATGCCATCTTGCACAGCTGCTCCAGGCTCAGTTTGCTGTAGCCCATGTATAATGTACTGTCTCTATTGTATCCTGAAATAAGCAGCAAAAGCATTAAGAACCTTGAAAGTGATTTACTTCCTTTCAACCTGAAGATGTAGCAGTAGGTTTGGTTACCTTGTTTCCTTCTGAGTGCACTTGTTGTGTTTGGAACTGATGGGAAAACACAAAAAGAAAATCATTGGGTTCCTTAGTTTTGCATGATGATTGGACTAATGTTGGTGGTATAGTTCTTGTGTGCTTTCAGTTTGTGTGCACAAAGCATTGAGCAAGATTTGGATGGCGCTAATGGAAGCTCGAGATCGTGATCGTTATTGGGTTTATTAGGGCTTCTTGTACAACAAGACACAATGAAAGAGATAACAAGGGTTTACGGCATCGCAAGGGCGCGTACCCACGTCAATCAAAGCCCCACCAATTACGACACTTGCCTCCGGGAATACCTTTTACAGCCCATTTTCGGCGTTTTCCTTGAAAGTTCGGCACGTGTCCGGGACAACCATATAGGCCATTTCCAACCAAATCAATGGCTGCAACGGACTCGAACGGCCTCCTATGGCCCATATTTGTCTGTGGCACCCTTTTCATCAATTTTCATTTCGGAGCCCCCGGGGCCAATTTTCGTGACTTGTATAGCCTTTGGTTTCGGCCATTTCCAGGGCGTCCCGGGGCCCGGAGGAGATTGGCCCCCACATTGCAAGGGCGTGTTCTCACATAAGTATAAGCCCCACCCATGGCGACACTTGCCCCTGAGAACACCTTTAACAGCCCGTTTTCGGCATTTTCGTTGAAAGTCCGACACGTGTCTGGGACCATCATATAGGCCATTTCGGACAAAATCAATGGCCGAAACGGACTCCAATAGTCTCCTAGGGTCCATATTTTTCCATGGAACCCTTTTCATCAATTTTTATTTCAGACCCCCCTAGGCCGATTTTCGTGACTTATAGCCTTCAGTTTCGGCAATTTTCGGGGTGTCCCAGGACCCGAGGGAGATTGGCCCCCCCATCGCAAGGGCGCGTTCCAACATCAATATAAGCCCCACTGTTACGACCATTGATTTGGTCCGAAATGGCCTATATAGCCTTTGGTCCGAAATGGCCTATATGGTGGTCCCAGGACAAGTGTCCTGCTTTGAAAGAAAAAACGCCCAAAACGGGCTCTAAAAGGTATTCCCGGGGGCAACTGCCGCCATGGGGGGGGGCTTACATTCATGTGGGAACGCGCCCCTACGATGGCGGGCCCAATCTCCACCAGGCCCCGGGACGCCCTGGAAATGGCCCCAACACAAGGCTATAAGTCACGAAAATCGGCCCCCGGGGGTCCGGAATGAAATTTGACGAAAACTGCG
>ONZA01006937.1:9551-19747 GCA_900322205.1 Kewa caespitosa
TCTGCAGGGACAGATTGACAGGACGAATCGTGAAACCTATGTACAAGCTGTACTTGGCTTCTCAAGACTCGCGATACTTTGTCAGGTCAAACGTCAACGTGCTGGAGCAACTGCATATGGTTGCAAGAAATAGTCAATGCCACAAACTTCCCTTCTCCAAAACAGGAAAACACACAATTGAACCAATCAAAACAGGAAAAGCAGGACACGAAGCTGTGATGAGAAGATACTTACCTTCGCTCAGAATCCCTGTAAACCCCAACTAAAGCTTCAGCCTTGTCATAAAAGGTATCCTTCAGCGATATCACAATGCTTTGGAAACCACGGCCTCCGCTAGCATCCTCACTTAGTCTGGCACCTCCACAGGATTTTGATCGGATGAATCCAGCTACTTTGGCTACATTCAGGTTATCTAAGGCAGCATCGACTTCATCCAAAATGAAGAATGGTGATGGCTTAAAACTGCAATGGATTTGTAATTCACAGAGTGAGACGCAAATGGTCGATAGAAATTTTTGGTTCTTCAAAAGGTCAGATAATTGGGTATCCCCACTCCCACAAAACAGAGCCACACAAAGACAGAAGCTGAATCCACGACCGAGGTGGGCGTTGGATTGAGCCACTTGACAATGATTGGATAGCTGCAACATGGCACTGTAGTTCATGACTCAAAAGTCAAGCAACTCATCAGTTAGGCATTACAATTTGCATCATGAACATTTCATTCTCTTTCTGTAAGCCCTCAAAATTTTAACTCTTTTCAAACCCTCTCATTCAACCACACTGCCAAGAGCTCATGAAGCAGAGTACCGAAACCCTTTTCAAAACCACTCTAGAATCTTTTACAAGATAATTACAAAATATAAATACCCAAATGTAAGACTTCATAGTATAGTTAAAGAGACTATGCAACAAACCTGTGAATGGAAAATAGCAACGCCAGAGCAGCAACAGTTTTCTCGCCCCCAGAGAGCTGCTCCATATCACGAAACCGCTTTGTGGGAGGCATAGCGGTGTACTTTATTCCGTGCAAGAAAGGTTCATCTTCATTTTCCAAATTCAGATATGCGGTCCCACCAAGGGGATGTGTGCCGCTCTTGGTTAGCTGTTTGTAAATCTTGTCAATATTGCCTGATATATGGTTGAAGGCATCCATAAATTTCTTCAATCTGCTCAAAAGAAGAGTAAGATGCAAGGAAATTGTTAATACTGCTCTAGAAGTCAAAAAATTGAAATCATGAAAATTGAAAATCATCGGCATTTCCCAGATAATAGCTGACGGAAGACTTCAGACCACAGCTAATCAAGGAAACAGTTCGTCCAAACAATGCAGCTGAAACCTGTCACTATAATTCTTCATTCAACATTTAGAATCAGCCTAGAAGACACCAATGACTCAACATTCCAGCATGGATACAGACAATCAAGACCCCGTTTCAGAACAACAACATGCAATGCTTTTCAAAAGTTGGACAACCTAGGCACCTAGACGCATAACCATGTTGGACATTTGAAGATCAGTGCACAGAGGCCAAACATCTCCAATCTATGTGATGATATAAAGGACAATTAGCTGTCATGATTTTTGAATTCATCGACTACGATTGTTAATGGGTTTTCAAAAGTTAGTTAAAAGCTACATGTTCAACAGCATGTCTCGAAAGTGATTGATCAATTCAAATACCACTAGTTCTCTCAGCTCCAGAAGCCATAGGAAGACCACGCTTAGAACAAATTTTGATTCACAATTAAACAAGCATATGGCATTCAAGATACTAAGATGACACACTAACAGAAGGGGCAGAAAAAGAAAAACTGGTAACCATTGCATTTTCAATAGCTTTCTACACACCACATAAAAACTGAAATGTAAGAGCTCCCACACTCATCCAGCATGGCATCCAAGAAGGCTGAAGACGTAACTACGCATAATAGGTACCTTTGCTCCCTGACTGCTCTGAATCTGTCCGTTATCTCTTTCTCCTCCCTTCTAGCAGCTTCACACTCCTTATTTACAAGATCTTCCTTTTGTTTTAAAGCCTCATACTGGTCGAGAGCCTTGAGGTGGGGCGCCGTTCTTTCGATATCTGACATAATGGCATTCATCTTGTGTTTGAAATCAGCCTCCTGCTTATCCCGTTCAGGCGCCTTCATATGCTTTTGTAATGATCTGTCTAGCTGACTAAAATCATAAACTGGGCCTTCAGTAGAATCAGTTTCCATCGGGTCTGAAACCACTGGAAGGTCTATATGTTCTAACTCACACTTCTCCAATATCTCTTGCTTCCGTGACGTGAGATTTTCAATTTGTGTTTTCTGATGAAGGCAGGCATGAGAAGTGTACTCCAAAAGTCGAGTGTTGTACATAAGCAACAAGAGGATGAATAAAATCAGAACTAACCATGGCATTAATTTGACGATTCCGTTTACTCAAGTCTGTCATACTGCTGGAGATCTTCTTCTCTATTTCCTGTTTACCACGTTCATGTGTTTCAAGGTTGGACTTCAACTCTGGCAACAGAAAAAGGACTTCTTTTCAGTATCCAACTTTCAGGTAAATCAACTAATTGTCCATGTGAGACTGTTATGCATGTCGACGTGAAGGAATCTGCACAATATCCAACAGAGCAAGTAGACAGGCAAAAGAATTCTATGAAGAGAAACGCAGTAAAATCTTGTTTCCTTGCAATAATGATACACCTATTTTCTGAAGGATGGGCCATGGAGGCTTTCAACTAGTAACCACATGCAGACTACATAGAGATCTTTATTTCTGCCTGGTTAGTGAGATGGGCAGAGTGGAGAAAAGACAGAATAACACACCTTGTAACTCGTCCTTCAGTTGACCGATCCTAGTGGTAACACTCTCCATTTCTAACTTTGCGTTGACCTCCCGATCCTCAACCTTTTTGAGGTCATCTGTAAGCGTACTTAGTGATGACTGAATCTGCGCAATCTGAGATTCAAAATCCTGGTTCTGCTCATACTCCAGCCTAAGCAACAAGCAAATGAAAATTTTAGCCCAATGTCGAAACTCCAAACTCCAACTGAACATGTTGCAAATCATTCATTCAGCATGACTACGCAAGAAGCAATTGCTGGGAAAGGTAAACACGTGTGACGGACACTGGAATACATATGCCTTCTGAAAAAGTTCATAAACTTTTTCATAGCATTATGGTGGATTCTGGAGCAATCCATGAAATTCACACATTCAGTGGGTGGCCCACTTTATAATTTTCAAACATGCAAGTTGTCACATATACCTTCACCTTCAGAAACTACTGGACAAACCAGCAATCACATTTAGAATTATACTTCTCTATTCCATTATATGAGTGATTTATAGCCTGTGGCTCACCTTGTCGTGAATCGCTGAAAACAATGCACCCATGTAAATTTTGCGAAGGGAGTATTAAACAAGGGCTTCTGACATTCATAGTATTTCTATAGATATTGTTCCACCACAACCTACTATTATCAGAAAAACTACAGCACCAATTTCATCAACATCCAAGCATCCACCATCAAATATTTGAACATCTACAAATAGAACTTGATTTATGTTTATCTACAACCACCACCCACTGCCTAGGGTTAGGCTGAAAACGAGGAACATGGTGATCAAAATATTGGCCCACAAACGCTCTCATGTTATTAACACAACAGGAACTTGTGTGACACACTGACAGACACAAACAGCAGAAATTTATAAAGACGGTAGAAAAAGTACATACTGATACTTCAGCTTTGAGATTTGGTTACGCAAAGTAACCTTCTTCTCAAACATTTCTGCATCAGCTGTAAGCTGCGTCTCCTCGTATGCACGGATGTCAACCCCAAAAGCGTCATTGAAACCCCTGTAGACACGATCCACTTCTTTATTTATCTTATTATCTATCTTTTTGATGTCCTCAGCCCTCCTCTTGATAACAGCATCCAACTGCAATGTGCATGCACATTTTTCATGTTCACTACAAGCTTAATCAATTCTATAAGTAGATATTTTTGGAGTATAACCTCCCTGCAGAAACTGGTTGAGGAAGATTTATTCTCCCTACATGGACGAGAATGAGGTGGGAGCACAAGTGGTAAGTGCCCCACTCTCACATCCCAGTGGTCAGGCATTCTATAAGTAGATAATCTACAGAAATTTGCTCACTTTTGCATGCTCAGGCTCAATCCTTTGAATCTCTTCTTCAATATTCCTCTTTTCCTTCTCCAGTTTCAAAAGTTTGTCCCGGATACTTTTCTGTAAAGGGAGAAAGAAATCAGCATACTGCAACATGGGATTAGCAGATAAGGTGTCAAATAGCTAATGTCTTCTAGTGGAACCCAATACTGGAAAACTATGAAGCACAACCAACTCAACAATATATTTCATCTCCCAAGACGTTATGCGCATGAGGCCATGAAATAACAAATATGACTCATGAAACTGCCATAGGCCCATAACAAAAAGAACTATGCGCACATACTGGCTACATGACGTGATTACCTCTGCAATTTCAGCATACTTCATCTTCTTTTCCAAGCCACTAATCTTTACTGATATCTCTGTCTCTTTCTGTTGCATCTCCCTAGGTGATCCAATTGCCTCCAGCTCTAATTCAAGCTGTTCTTTTCTTTTCTTCAGCCCTGGAGAGAGCAGCAGAATTACATTTCACAGAAGAAAGAGTATAAAATCAATCACAGTATACAAACCTTCAATTTTCTTTGCATCCCATTTGTTTGACCTGGCTTCCATTCCTCCAGTTGTACCACCAGTCATAGTGCCAGCTTTCGTGAGGAGTATACCATCAGTCGTCACCACTGCGAGAACACATCAATTAGACCTCATGATCCCCCACATAACAAGATGAAACATAAGATAGAGATTCATATACCTTTAAACCTCTCTCCTGTCCAGCTAAGTACCTTGGCTTCATCAAGGTGGTCACAGACTAAAGTATTCCCAACAGCAAATAATATAGCCTTCTCCAAGCTCGGGTCAAACTTGCCATATAATTAAGGAAGTATACGCTTAAGAGAATATCTTGTAAATGAGTACATACATATATTGAACAGCCCTAAAGATGAAACAGCATAAATGGACGTATACAAATCCCTTGAAGAGCCCTTGCATTTTGACTTCAGAGCTCAAAATTGTTTCAGCACCCCCTCTCCAACAATCAAATAAACTAAACAGAGGGGGAAAGGGAAAGAGAAAGATAAAATTCTGTTAAAAGTTAGCAACAAAAAAATCAGCGAAAGAACTATCGGAATTCTGTGAAAAGGAAAAACAAGAAACAGAACTGTTTTACAAAAAGTATGCTCAGATGAGCAGAGGCCATGCTAGCCAGAGGTGGAACCATAGAGGGTATACAGATAGCAACATTCAGGAATATTGATGAAAGCACATAGTTAAGGTATTACAAGAACCAAAAAGCTGAAGAAATCACTGCAAGAATGTGCCTTCCTCTGCAGGGCACATTCTGCAATTCAATTACACTCAGAGAAAGGTTAGGCTGTATATAGTCACCATAACTGCACTAAGCAGAAGGGGCATCTTGTTGTCTCCCTTTTTCTCCCCAAACCCCGGCAGCTGTAGCCATATCCCAGTAACCCTTACGAAATCATTATAACCAATAGTAACAATTAGCACTGAAACATATTAGCAGGCAGAAGAAAAATATTGAAGAGATCACAGAAGATTCATGAAGGATATTGTATCACATCATAGACCAACTTTGCAGTGCCACCTAATGTCCGCAACCTCTCAATGATTGGCTTCACACGTACAGATTGAAGAGGAATAAAAGTTTGAGGTGGAAGCCTTTGCTCTTTCAAGTACTGCAAATTCGAAAGATAAGTAATTTAGATAGCAAGAAACTACCAAAAGCTACACCAAGAACATTTAAACTCACCTAAGCAAAAGTTATTCTAATTCTTTTGGGGTTGGCCGGTTTGGGGATAGGGAGAGAAGAATTAGAGAGAGAGACAGAGAGACAGAGAGAAAGAAAGCATGACAACAGTACACATATTAACAGAAAACATCTGACTTTACTTGCAAGTTGCAAATACCATTCTCTACCACGAAAGAATTCCTGCTAGGTTGACGATTAGGTGGAAAGCCACTAATACAAACTACAAAGAGACCACAAAGAACGTACTCTAATTTGTCTTCATAAATAGAACTTAACAGCCTATCAAGTCTATGAAGATAACCAGTAGTAGAACAACATGTGATGCCTGAACTAACATGGGCATGGTTTACGGTCAAAAACAGGCCTACCCACTACTTCTCTCAGATAACTGATGCTGGAACCATCTTAGTTCTGATTGTTACAACTGCTCCTAGTCAGCCTAAGAAGGAGCCTTGTGAGGCAATGGAGTAATTTAAATGAACAATCCTTAATAATCACTTTATACAACTGAGAATTAAGAGAATTAAGTAAATGACCTCATTTGCAAACCAATTTTGCGCATGTAATACAACTGCATGAATACAAGGGGGAGAGAGAGAAAGATCCTCCCTTTTGAGTTTGTGCGAAACAAAACGAAGACGGCCCGTATAAGATAAGAGAGAAGATGAGACTCAGCAGATGATTATGAAAAGAAACATCAAACATTAACTGGAGAAATTATTGCATTTCAACGAAAGAAAAATGCAAAATATATACCTTTATACACTCCTTTCCAGTATGGTCATCCTGAACTACCACTGCATCCATGAATCTGCCCATAGCTACAGTGACAGCCAAGTTATATTTCTTCTGTGTAGGCCGACAGAGTTCAGTAATTCGACCATGGACACTGGGAAAAAGACGCTTAAGAGTTTCAACTGTTTGAGACAGCTTAACATCCCTCTCACTTTCATGTTTTTCAGCCTTCAATTCACGCAGTTGATTTTCTAATTCACCTATTTTCATTGTCAAAGATTCGTATTTGCTCCTGCATTATGAAAACACAAACAGAAGGAATTAATTGCCAGAGCAACATAAAAGCAGCCCAACAAGTCAACTGCAACTACAAAAGGATTGATAGTTCCATAGACAAAATACAGACCGCCCCACAACACAATATGAGAAGCACTCGGATAAGGATGAACATTACATGCGACGAGATATTCGTACCTTGATTCTTGACTTTTGTTGCGCATCTCCTCTCGTTCTTTTTTCAAACGCTTCATCTCTTCATCATGCCTCCTCGAGTCTTCTCGATCACTCTTCAACTTTTGTTTCATTTTGTCCTCTTGTGAATTCAGTTCCTCCAACCTGCTTTTTAACTGCTGTAGATTCGCTTCCAGATTTTTTTGAGCCTCAGTATCGGTCTTCTGTTGCCTATCTAAAACCTCCTTTTCATCCCTCAATTTCACAGTTCTCTTCCCCACTTCCTCCTTACTGCAACATCATCACACCACTAAGATTATGAAGCACATTGATATTTCAATATCAGGAGTTTGTACTCCCTCCGTTCATAAATCTCTTTCATGTATTCCTTTTTAGGGTGTTTGCAAATCTTCTTCTTCTTTCCTTAATTGGGATATTTTTTTGAGCAAAATATCCACACTAACCCTCTCTCTCCCTTTTCTCTCTCCCCTTTAAGAATAAAGGGCAAAATGGTCCAAAAATATTAAATCTCACCTCACCTAAATTCTTGTGCAAAAAACAAACAAGAATGAGATTTATGAACGAAGGGAGTAAGATAAATATGCAGTCATCCAGTTATTCATCAGTGGTATATTGGCAATCTGGCATAGATGATTTTAGTAATATGACCATGTATTTCTATTAGACAAGACACACACACACACAGCAGGGGAAGGGAAGCATACAAGGAAACTTCCCATTCAGACATATAGAAGCTCAGACGACTATTTATATCCTACTCCCAGCCCCAGGGTATATGATTATTGCCCCAAAGGTAGTTCGGTTAGATATTCATTGTTATCAGTGGGACATACTTGATAACCCAGTTGAGTATCCGTGAACTTTAAATACATGTCCATCTGAGCTCATGATGTCCAACTGGGTTATCATCGTCCAAACTAATTTGTAGGAGAGCATCTCCTGCTACTAGAATTTTGTGTCAAGTCCATATAGGTTGATCCATTACCATATGACCCACCCAATGCGGCAGGTAAATACCAGATGCAAAGTGTTAAAAGTTCCTCTCACGACTCCTGAGCATATCACAATCAGAGTGGTACTTTTCCTATTCTCATGCCCACAGGCGACAGTAAATTATGTATATTTATTCAACGTCTCAATAATTGACACTAATGAACAAATCCTTTACCATGATAAGGTACAGAAGGATTAAGAGCAAAGACAAGACTAAACGAACATGCGTGTGCATTACTTAAATGATTACTAACAGCAGAAAGCTTACATCCGATAGTATTCTTGCAGCTCGTTCTCCGCTAATTGAATTTTTCCCCCAACATCAGGTCCATTTTCCTCCATCTCTTTGAGTCTTTGAGTGAGAACTGATAAGTCCTTCTTAAGCTTTTCTGTTTTTCCAGAGTGCTTCTTCTTTTCTTCTTTCTTTTTCTCAAGTTCCTTTTGAGTACTCTTGATTTTTGATTTTATGCGCGACATTTCCTCCTTCAACTTCAACAGTTCAGGTTGCTGTAGAATTAAAGAGGAGACAGATTAGCTTCTCTGACAAGACCACTAGATTGACAAGAGAGCATGGATATGGAGACCAAGCAAACTAACATTCTTATCAAGTTCATTATTTCTTTCCCTTATCTTCCTCTCAAGCTTTATCATATTATTCTGATGTTGCGCCAGCTCTTTTTCCTTCTCGCGCTTAATTTTCTCATAATCATTTTGCTCTTGAACAAGCTTTTGCCTCATATCCTTCTCAGCTTCAAGATCCTCAGCTGTTTGTTGTTTATCCTCTTCTATACAATGTAACTGCCAGAGAAAGTGTTCCTTCTTTAAAGATTTCTGCATAAGAAACCAACAATCATCATCAGTCAACAGTCCGGAGATTCATTTGACAAAGAAGCACTTCCACACAAACTAAGAAGGCAAAATCTTTGGTGAATAGTATATACCAGTTTTAGGGGCTGATTTTCTGTGCTTGAAAGCTTTAAATTTTAATAGGTGAATTATAGGGGTAAAAGTCACCCCCTTCAAAGCAAAAGGTCACCCCCTAAACTAGTGCATACAAGAATCACTCAACCAACAAAGCAAAAACCACAAAGGAATCTGTCATTTACAGCTGGACTTGCACCCTGTGAGATGGTACCAATATCAGAGAGGAGAAGCCTCTTTACAAAACTGGGCAACAGTTTGAAACTACGATAGGCTTCGTTGCTATTGTTTTAGTTTTTCAAACAGGTTTTGTGGTTGGAATTTGCATCCAATCCTCGCTTCACTTAAAAAGGAAGAAACAACTAAAAGAGGCAAAAAGATAACCCAATGAGCTAACAGAATACAATACTTCATGTGTCTGAGACTGCAAAGCACATAGATTCATTCATGCAAACCAAGTGTTGAGATATAATTTAGTAATGCAAAAGCAAGCATGACAATTCAAACAACTACTATGCAATACCAGTTTTTCTTGCAAGCGAAGATGCTTCTCTGCTTCTTCCTTCTGTTCCTTTTTCTGCTTTCTCTCCCCAACTATAGTTCTCCTCCTTTGATTAACAAGAGCTGATTTTTCTTCGGCCCTGGCACTCTGTTCTTCAAGCTCCTCATAGTCCTTTCTGTACTCCTCGGACCCAGAAATCTGCTCAAGAAGTGCTGTGAGTTCCTTGGGATTCTTAGAAGCAATTGATTCCACATCACCCTGCAATACCAACATTTTAACATAAATCAATATCAACAACAATTACAAGAACCCAAGAAAAAGAGAAGAAAGACTGTCGATTTTTTACATTTTGTCAACTGAAAGCAAAGAGAGAGCAAATGTTCCCTCCATTAGCCTATTTATGTCTTTGAGGTGACAAATATGACCCCTTTGTGAGCTTGGAAAAAGAGCAAAGTAAAACAAGGTCTCATTAAGTTGTTCTCCGTCTTTGTAGTACAAAATCAAGCAATACACATTTTTTCAATCAAGAGTGTCTGACAACAATAGTATTTCAGCAATTTCATTTGTACGGCTATATATGACCTCTATCCTCTGCCGCAGGCTGAAGCCTCACAAGATGCCTAGGAATAATGACATGATTGCTACGTAACAGTTAAAATAAGACAAGC
>ONZA01006944.1:0-11525 GCA_900322205.1 Kewa caespitosa
ATAGCATATAATATTGCATCTAATTATGCATGATAATTGATACCCTTGTGTTATCAATTGGAAGCAAACTAAATACATAATTTTTTTGATACATAACTTTTGTGTAATTTTTCCGATCAAACTAGATATAAATAGTTTTATGTAAATAGTAACTCAATATGGTCCTTTATAATAATTTGCGTATTTACATGGGAGAGATTCTTGTTGAGACTTGAGAAGTTGAGATGACGAAGCTTTATTCCTTTCTTCAGAAAAAATCCAATGACTATCATGACAGGCTTTTAAGGATTTGGGTACATATAATATAATGTTGTTGTGTCATTCATTATTTAAGTAGGTGTAGCAACCGAAAAGAAATAGAGACAACGGAAAGTGGAGCCCCAATCTTTTCCTGCCCGGCAAAACTTAAAGGATTGGTGTCTGCATTGGATTTGGGGGACAATAATAGAAAAGTGCATCAATATAGTATTAGACAATAATAAATAATTTTCATAACCAAAATAAATTACGATGTGATAGGAAATATGTGTGATTTCGGCTTTAATATTTCGACAATGATTTGAGCTAATATGTGTTGCCACGAAATTATTTTGTACTTAGATAATTCAAATTTGTGGACCATGATTTACTATGTTCATTCATTCTACATGTCATTTGCAGGTAATATGATATACATGTACTCTTTTCAACATATATATATTTAGGTAAACTAGATGGATTGGGTATTTAGTGAGCAGTGGAATAAATGGTCATAAATAACGCTGTTAAGAAATTCACTAGGAGAGAATTAAGTTCACATTCTCTCATTCTTATAACTTTAAACTCATCATATCATAAATTAAATAAAACTACGATAATTAAAATTGAGAAAATGTGAATTTAGACTTAACATTTTCTCATAAACAAGTATTATATTATTCGTTGCACATTTACAATTACAGTATATATATGTTTAAAAGTTGACAAGCAAGTTAACAATGTAAAATCTAATCCACTATCCACTCCATTCATCTTGCACATAAAAGTTCATAATCAAAGTTGCATCCACATACTTGGACCACATACAAAACACAACACCCTAGATACAACTAGTCACACTATTCAATTAAACACTCCCAACTAATTAGGTTAATCTTTCCAACAAAAGAAATATGAAGAAAAATGAAAAAAAAAAAAGATGTAACATAATTGTGAGAGTCAAAGATGGTCCGTATTAATTATTGACTGCCGTCTACGCAATGCTGCCCCTCCAAAGGGAAACTCCATTAAATGAAAGAGTGTACAGTACCTCCCCAACCATGTGGAGGAATGTACAGTTAGTTGTATACTTTAAAAATCAATTAAAACCATCAATGTAATTGACCCTTTGAGGGGACTGGGGGAGTTTTGTGGAGGGTGGCAGTTAGTGACGGATTTAGAAGAAAATATTGTTGGGGACAAAAAAATATAGAATATGGATATGTAATTATAACTTATTAGAATCAAATTAAATTTTATATCATGTGATTATTTTTTTTACCATTTTTTATTTTATTTTTATAGAAATGATCCATTATAACCTCATTGAAATAGTTTTGAAAACAACCTTTTCATATAATAAAAAAGAAACTCGCTAAAAATTTGTACAGTTTGATTACACAATTATATATTTACAAGCTCTATCATTGCAAAATAGCATGTATTTCTAACTCTCCATTTTGACCTTCTTTTTTTTTTTTTTTAGGTTTATTTAGGGTTAAAATGAAGCCTTGTGATGTATATATTGACCAAAGGCCTTCATTTTTACATAAATTTGACTAAAAATCTCATTGGATCCGTTGCCCCGATGCCAGAAGGCTGGATGACTGGATCCACCCCTGGTTGCAGTTAATATGGTGAAAAGAAATGAAGCATATATTTATTTTTGGTTGGTAATGTCCGTAAGGAGGATTCATCTAGGAGGGGATGAGGGAATAAATCACCCAATAAATTGTATTTTTGATGGACCCAATAAATTGTTAAACGAGTAGTACCATTGTTAAAATATTTTTACTAACATGTTAACGTTACAAAAAAAATGTCGTGTCACCTATTTTTATAAGGGTATGAACTTGTCATGTAACCCAGCTTCACAGGTCTTATGTTTCTAGGAAAAAGAATTGTTAAGAAAAGAATGGAGAAATGAATAAAATGCAATTGATGAACTACCATAACTATAGTTTGCATGTACAAATCCCACTTGTCTTATACACTCACAAAATAGTGTCATCTTGATGATGTTTCTGATCTTATACACATACATGGGATGCATACTCGCATATACAAACTCATTTACACTGCCACTCTGCCAGGCCAACAATGTATATATATTATATAGGGCAGTTTATGTAAAGCAAATCTTGAATTCAATCTGTGATATCTAGTCTAACACAAATATATGTACCACAAAACTTGTACAAGACCGTCTTACTGCAAGTGCAAGGCAGTCTATCACACTAACTGCTGTATATTTGATATACCATAAAGTTTGACGACCTGATGTATTTCAGATCTGCAGACCGGACAAGCCCCTTTCTTTTCAAGAATCTCGTTCAAGCAAGACATGCAACTAGAAACATGACCACATGGAATGCAAGCCCCCTCAATGGGAGCTTCCCAGCATATTACACATGATTCGGCTTTTCCGTTATTCGCAGCAATTGGTACAGAATGAGACGGTCCCTTGTGATGGGTCCGTCGAAAGCTATCAGGAGCATAACTGTCATGATCTAGACTCACTGGTGGAGCTGATGGTGGTTGCAAGTGCACAAGGGGAGGCTGGACATATGGATTTGGCACAGTTTCTGCCTTTGTTTTGAGTGATGAAGGCAAACGTTCAGCTGTCGCCTGTGCTGTTACCGGAATAACCTGCATTGTTCAGACGATGAGAACTTGATTCATATATGCTGAAGCAGTTATGTTTAGCGCGACACACATTTTATCTACTCCACTGCTCAATTATTAACCAGAGAAAACTCATTACATAAGACCTGGAAATAGTTGTGGCAAACAGGTCGGTTAGGTTCAGCAATTTCAGGTCCGAGTCATTATAGGTCAGGCTCAGATCATTACAATTTTTTGGCTGAGAAGTGTTCAATCACAATCAAAATTATTCAGTTCTGATTAGTCCAAGAGCACCTTTTTGTACATCTTGTAAGTGTATAACACAATTATTACTTAACTTGAAACATATTACTCACAGTAAGACTAGTTAAAAGGAACTAACAAGTTGCTGAGTCTTCTAGGCATCCTTTTTCAGTGACTATATGCAACATTTTTAGGTGTCTTGACCCAATGTGTCTGACCCAGAATGGCTTGCAGCAAGGTGCAGATTTATTTTAGTTTGGTAAGTTTCGGGTTTCATATCGAGTCTCTTTATAAAACCCAAAACAGATAGGTTTCAGGTTTGTTTCTGAATCAGGTCACTTCTGCTAACTTGAAATGAACTTGTTCAAAGAGTCTGCTTGCTTAACGATGTCAACATGATTAGCTATACCTGAGAGATTCCCTTGCAAGCATTGTATAGTCTCCGTAGTTGATGCTTGTCGCCCTCAATCACAGACGAGAACTTGTATCGAGTGTCTGGAGATGAGAAACATTAGGAGCACCAATCAATAACAAAATATCCTATTGCAAGTTCACCACTTTCTAATAACGAAAGCAAAGTTGCCTAAGCATAGGCTCTTATGCACTGAGACAAAAGCTGAAAGTTTAAGGAGAGAAACTTTAACTCACTAGAGTGCTTGTCAGTAACAACAAAAGCAGGACTGCGTTGATCAAATTTCGGCTCCTTGACTCTAAACCTTTTCGGAAAGACTATTTTACGAGGCTCGATATCCTGTTCGACCAGATCAATAAGATGAAATAACAGAAGCATTTGAAAGCCAGAAGAACCAAAAATAAGCTGAAGGTGAGTTTCTATGATGATGCAAAACACATGCCTCAGACGTGGAATATAAGACAAGCTCGACTTTTGAAGGCCTTGGCGGATTACGGGCTCTTCGAGGCACTACGACAACCCAACTGATGAAAATGTAAAACAAAAGGCTAGTAAGTGATCACGCAACCATGTTACAACCAAATCGTGGGGTTTTGTGAGTGAGTTGCAAGCAATAACCAAATCAATGTAAGTGCAATTGATCAACAATGTAAAGAAGCATGTACTGACATTACTCTTGATGAGACTTGAGAAGTCGAGGAATCGGACAATCCCGGGCCAAACGTCTCTCTCACATGACCAGCAAAGTAGCAAATATGGTTCTAAGAAACAATAACCCCAGGACAACTACATAAGTCGCGTTGTTTAACGAAATTTGTCGAGACTTTAGGCACTCAAACCGAAAAAAATTCACCTCAATCTGGCGAGCCACAATGCTATGTTTGTTCTTTCTGGCAACGTGGAGTGGAGTTTGATTCTCGTCGTTTCTCACGAATGCATTGGCTAAAATTTTCATTTCAACAGCAGCCATTATTAAGCTTTGCGAAGTAATAAGCAAGCTAGCTACCATGTAGAGGCATATGTATGAGGCTTGCTTAGTTGCTTACCACCATGTGAGAGAAGTAATGCAACAGTATGATCAAGTCCTTCCTTAGCTGCATAGTGTAGAGGTGTTCCTCCATCAAGCCCTAATGTGCACAATGAAATCCACAAATCAGTAATTGCTACAATATGCTAATGGAGATAGAAGTCAATAAGAACATGTTGAAATTATTCGTATTGAATTAAGATTTATACTAGTAGTAGATACTTCACATGATTCCACAAGAGACAACCCCTTGTACATGGTAAATTGGACCCTAACTAGTCCTAAATCCTAACATGTCACTAGAACTGATTGGTGTGGCATGACTACAAGGAACCTCATGAATGTTGATACTAAGAACATATTGTTCACTTTGTTCATAGTTTATCATAATATATATATAGAAAAGCCCTTTATAGACATTCTCTTTATGATATTTTATAGTATGTACGTAGGACGACAAGGTTCTTTTTTTTTTTTTCTTTTTTTTTTTGAGGGTAAGAAAGGAAAAGATTAGGAGTCTCTCCTCTGGAGAGCTACTCCCAATATGTCTGTCTGAATAATACAGTCCAACTCAAGCGACCACGAAATATTCCAGTCTAAAGACCCTGTATGGCGGGTGCTGTTGCACGTTGCCACAGACTCACAGTAGTAAACAAAATATATCAGAAAATTAAAGCTTCACCTCGAGCATATGCATTGACGTTAGCTCCCAACTCGATGAGAATTTTGGCAACTCCATAGAGTCCAGAATCCTTAGCTGCCACCATTAGAGAAGTTCTCCTTTCTTCATCTTTCCACTAACATAAATATTAAAGCTATCTTATATTAATTATAAGGAAGCTGAGTTAAAGAATTAGTTCACCACATGCTGACATACATTTCTACATTCTAGCAACAAAATCAATAGTTTAATTTATGTTTGATTGACCATTTCATACGAAATACTCACCTTGGTAATCGTTACATATTAGAGTAAAACAGATAAGCTAATCAAAGGTTCGTGGGGGTCCAATGTTGCAATATTGTCCCTAACAGTACTTTTTGAGGAATTTGTTCTCGAGAAAAATATAAAATAAGAATAATCATGAAATATACCATAGGCTATATTGTTTTTCGTAGAATTTTAATGAACTGAATTGAAATAGACTAAAAACCGAACCAATAAGTTACCTCGAGGCTAGCGCCTTCTATGTAGAGAGCTCGAATTCCTTGAACATCCCCACTGATCACGTTCTGATACAGCAACTGATCTCTGGATTGCTTGTGCCCCATTTTTCTTCTTTCTTTCTTTTGCTTTCTTTGCTTGTATCCCAAGCAAATCACTCCTAGGAGTGAATACAAGTTCAAGTTATAAGCAAATGAAACTAAAAATAAACAATGACAACTTTTTTATGATTTGGATTTGTAGAGGAATCTAGTACTATATACTTCAAACATAAAAGCTTTGAATAATGCTCTAAGTAATTACGCGTAGACAAACAAAGAAACAGATCATGTCATGGAGTGAAGAAGAGAAAGAGAAATTTCTTTCTTTTCTTATGTCAAATTAAACCATCTTTTCTGTATGTACTTTATTTTTATTTATTAAACAGGATTTCTATGTCAAACTTTGACAAGTCACGCTTTGAAATCTTGGGTTTTACTATGTTGCAAATGCATGGAAGACCACTCTCTACAACGTTGCCTTGGTCTAAAGTCATACTGAATGAGATTCATCTTGAGTGTTGGAATTTACTTTCATGCGAGTATATTTTCATTATCATCATGCATTAGTATATTATAGTCACAAGGTTATAATCGAATGAAAAAAAGAAAAAATGGCTAACATATGATCTAGAAGACAGCAGAAAAGCTTATAATATACTTAAGCAAATTTTTATGAGTTATAGTGATGATAGTTATTACATATCTCCATCAAATGACATGAAGAGAGGAGGATTTCATAAGCTTTTTTTAGTCATTAAAAATTGAAGTATTAGGTATTTCTTGACACGTCAAAATAAAAAATGGCTCACAAGTGAGTCTAGAGCGGTTCAAAACAGGCCCGATTCAACATTTATCCCATTTTGTAAAACCGACCCGATTTTGGCCCGACTTCAAATTTGAATTGGTGGTATTGTAACAACTTTAAAAAATACAAAATCCGACTTTGACCCGATCCGAAAAACCTGAACCGAAACCGATTCGATCACCCGAATGAACACCTATTGTCCTATTTCATTGAGTCAATGTCTTGTAGATATTCGTTTTGAAAGGTACACTAATCTGGAATGTGTCACAACTCACAACCCCCCACCATCTGGACATACAACTGCATAAAGCAATAGTCAGTGGTTTGAAAGTGTAGAAAAGGTCATAATATCAAAGTTTGCAAGCAAACAACTTGCGCGTTGACAAACATTTCAAATGAAAGAATTCCATCCGTTTAGATCACTAAATGTTGTGCGCGTTGGCTAGTTAAGCTAGTAAAGTTAATTAGTAATGATACCAGAGACTTAGGTTTGAATCATGCCTACATCCCGAACGTTCACAATAAGCTTATGATGCTTACAATAGATCCGTCTCATACAAGACTTGCTGAAAGTAAAGACTCTTCAAATAAGATGTTCATCGAAATCATCACTTTGTGAATTGATAATTGCTACTGATTGTGATCATCCCTATACTTATGGTGGAAATTCTGGAAATGTAGGATTTTAAAAATCTAGGATGAAGGGTTTTAAAAATGAACACAACTGAAAATACATGAACAAAGAAGCAAAGATCTTTCATCTATGCAAGTAGTACTATACAGGTTGGTACAAGTGCCACATATATGACATATCTGTAATATATACAAGCTTCCTACCAAAAAAAAGGACGATAAACTAGCTAATACTATGAATCGATCACTTTCAAACGGCGTAAAGCTTGACAACCTGATCAATCTTAGCTCGGCAAACCGGACAAAACCCTTTCTTGGATTTAATCTCGGTCAAGCAAGACATGCAACCGGCCATATGACCGCAAGGAATGCACGCTGCTTCTATCTTTGCTTCCCAACATATCACACAAGACTCATCACTCGCATCCGCTTTACCTTTCCCTTCATTACTTTGTGTTGATTGAGCAGAATAATCAACAGGGCTCAAGTCAACTTCTGGATAATGAAAAGAACCGTGATCCAAAATGTCACCGGGTATTGGAGGAGCTGATGGAGTGGGGAAGTTGGGATCCAGGACAGGCTCGGGCCTAGGTGTATTGCTGGGCCCAGGAACGGCCCAACGATTGTATTCTTCTGTTGGCGAATCAACGACCCATCCACTGCATCGATCTGAGATAGACTGCGATGGGCTGGGTTCAGATGTAGGGCTGGGTCCAGGAATGGCCCAACCATTGTGTTCTGTTTTTGTTGGTTCATCGACCCATCCACTGCATCGATCTGAGATGGACTGAGATGGGCCGGGGCCAGATGTTGAGCTGGGTCCAGGAACGGCCCAGCCATTGTATTCTGTTTTTGTTGGTTCATAGGCCCAACCATTGAAGCTTGTGTTCGAGGGTGGCGGCGGGGCCCAGTCAGTTTGAGTGGTAACATAAGTGTTGACTTCAGAATCACCCCAGCCATTTGTGTCAGTAGCTATGGAAGCTTGATTGGAGATTGTTGTGCTTGATGACGATTCTCGCTGGTTGCTTGCTTCAGCTAATGAAGGATTGGTTCCAGCACAGTGCGGCTCAGAGGATGGAATAACCTAAATAGTCAAAAAATCATGAGTACATTACATGAAGTTGAGTCAGTTGTATCTAAAATATGCTCACTAGTTTTGCCTACAGTATAATCAGCAATTAGTTGACAACTATATATAGACACACACATACTACATACAGAATACTGTAAGCTTCCCTTGTACAAATGAAGAAGTTTGAAGTTTGAACCCACCAGTATTTTGAAAACAAGTTACATTTTTTTCTGAGATCATCCACTAACTCATAGGATATAGATAAAATGGAGCAATTCTTAAGGAATTAAAGAGATTTTGCACAACATTCAGGAGGGATACAAAGAACACTACTGCTAATCCAGCCCCCTATATTTTTCTAGTCAATGCTCTTTGAGCTGACATGAGCTAAAGCAAAGGCAACAAGCCAACAATGCAATATGGAAAAACCAACTTTTCTTAGGCCAATCGATAAACTGCGAGATTATCTCCCTAAAATGATTCGAGGGCAACTAGTTCATACCTTAGGATGTCCTTTGCAAGCCATGTATAGCTGGGCGAGCTGCTGTTTGTTTCCCTCAATAGCAGACAGAAATTTATGATGAGCCCCTGAAATGGAAGGAAAGAGATGAAAAGAGACAACTTGGTAAAACATACATGATTTTCAGTGTTTATGCTTCTCTTTCAGCTCATATGCAGCGACAAGCCAAGGAAAGCAACAAAGGAACAGGAAACAATTTATTTCGATAGATTAACCCTCCAAATTTTGTAGCCTCCAAAATTGGCAATTCGTCAAACATAAAGAATACTAAGTAATTGTCTAAACGAAACTTGCCGCAAACTAAAACCAAGGATACCCACCCATGCCGACACTTGCTCCCGGGAACACCTTTTACAGCCCGTTTTCGGCGTTTTCCATTAAAGTCTGACACGTGTCCGGGTCACCAAATAGGCCATTTCCAACAAAATCAATAGCCGAAACGGACTCCAATGGCCTCCTAGGGCCCATATTTGTCCTTGTTACCATTTTTGTCAATTTTCATTTCGGACCCCTGGGGCTGATTTTCGTGAATTATAGCCTTCGGTTTCGGCCATTTCCAGGGTGTCCCAGGGCCCGGTGGAGATTGGCCCCCACATTGCAAGGGCGCGTTGCCACATCAACAAAATCCCAACCCATGGCAACACTTGCCCCCGTGAGCACCTTTTAGGGTCCGTTTCCTGCGTTTTCCTTCTTCAAAGTCCAACATGTGTCCGGACCACCATATAGGCCATTTCCAACTAAATCAATGGCCGAAACGGACTCCAATGGCCTCCTAGGGCCCATATTTGACCATGGTACCATTTTCGTCAGTTTTCATTTCGGACCCCCCGAGGCCGATTTTCGTGACTTATAGCCTTCAGTTACGGCCATTTCCGGGGCATCCCGATGCCTGGTGGAGATTGCCCTCCCATCACAAGGGCGCGTTTCCACATCAATATAAAGCCCACACACGGCGACACTTGCCCCTGGGAACACCTTTTACAACCCGTTTTAGGCGTTTTCCTTCAAAGTCCGACACATGTCCGGAACCACCATATAGGCCATTTCTAACCAAATCAATGGCCGAAACAGACTCCAATGGCCTCCTAGAGCCCATATTTGTCCATGGTACCATTTTCGTCAATTTTCATTTCGAACCCCCGGGGTCGATAATCGTGACTTATAGCCTTCAGTTTCGGCCATTTGTGGGGCATCTCGAGGACCGGTAAAGATTGCCCCCCTTCGCAAGAACGTGTTCCCACATCAATATAAGCCCCAACCATGGCAACACTTGCTCCCGGGAACACCTTTTACACCCCGTTTCCGGCGTTTTCCTTCCACATGTCTAAGACCACCATATAGGCTATTTCCAACCAAATCAATGGTCGAAACGGACTCCAATGGCCTCCTAGGGCCCATATTTGACCATGGTACCATTTTCGTCAATTTTCATTTTGGATCCCCCGAGGCCGATTTTCGTCACTTATAACCTTCGGTTTCGGCCATTTTCAGGGCGTCCGGGGCCCGGTTGAGATTGGCCCCCCCATTGCAAAGGCGCGTTACGACATCAATATAAGCCCCACCTATGGCGACACTTGCCCCCGGGAACACCTTTTACAACCCGTTTGCGGCGTTTTCCTTCAAAGTGCGACACATGTCCGCGACCACAATATAGGCCATTTCCAACCAAATCAATGGCCGAAACGGACTTCAATGGCCTCCTAGGACCCATATTTTGTCCATGGTACCATTTTCGTCAATTTTCATTTCGGACCCCCGTGGCCGATTTTTGTGACTTATAGCCTTCGGTTTCGGCCATTTTCCGGGCGTCCCAGGGCCGGTGAAGACTGGCCCCTCCATCGCAAGAGTGCGTTCCCACATCAATATAAGCCCCACCTATGGCAATACTTGCCCCCGGGAACACCTTTTATAGCCCGTTTTCGGCGTTTTCCTTCAAAGTCCGACACGTGTCCGGGATCACCATATAGGCCATTTCAAACCAAATCAATCGCCGAAACGGACTCCAATAGCCTCATAGGGCCCATATTTGTCCTTGGTACCATTTTAGTCTATTTTCATTTCGGACCCCCCCCCGGCCGATTTTCGTGACTTATAGCCTTCGGTTTCGGCCAATTTCGGGTCGTCCTGGACCCGGTGGAGATTCCCCCCCCTATTGCAAGGGCGTGTTCTCACATCAATATAAGCCCCACCCATGGCGACACTTGCCCCCGGGAACACCTTTTACACCCCGTTAGCGGCGTGTTCCTTCAAAGTCTGACACGTGTCGTAGACCACAATATAGGCCATTTCCAACCAAATCAATGGCCGACACGGACTCCAATGGCCTCCTGGGGCCCATATTTGTCCATGGTGCCATTTTCGTCTATTTTCATTTCGGACCCCCCGGGCAGATTTTTGTGACTTATAGGCTTCGGTTTCGGCCATTTCCGGGGCGTCTCGGGGCCCGGTGGAGATTGGCCCCTCCATCGCAAGGACGCGTCCCCACATCAATATAATCCCTACCTATGGCAACACTTGCCCCCGGAAACACCTTTTAGAGCCGTTTTCGGCGTCTTCCTTCTAAGTCCGACACGTGTCCGGGACCACCGTATAGGCCATTTTTCAACGAATTCAATGGCTGAAACGCACTCCAATGGCCTCCTGGATTTGTATTTGTCGGCAGGTTGGTAATTCACGGAGTTGCCATTTACGTTTTCTATGGTACCATTTTCGTCAATTTTCATTTCGAACCCCCCGGGCCGATTT
>ONZA01006945.1:11510-39995 GCA_900322205.1 Kewa caespitosa
GGGGGGGGGGGGGGGGGGGGGAGCAGATATTTGAAGACTGCACATGCAGAGCAACAGACGTAATGTTTACCTTCAGAGTCTGCCAAGCAGCAGCATGAGCTTCTGGTGTCTGCATGATAAAAAAGAGTACTTCAGGTTTTCTCTAGAAATAAACTAGAAACCCGCTTCTGATACAACTCAACCAACTAAAGAGGATGAAAAATAAAAAGGAAAGAAATTCTGTGTAGGGGCTTTTACCGATTTTGCACTTTCATCTTCAAGATCAGAAGCTGCAATCCAGTCAATTGTTGGCTTCAAGGAGCATGCAGTACAAGCATGCAGAAGGGCCTGCACAAGAGATCACAGCTACATGATGATCTTATCATCAGTACAACTGTACCTGATCAGATAGTGAGACAAGGCCAGGCCAACCCGCAGGCTAGCCTGGGTCAAGCCATATGTATTGATGCACCGGGCCGGGTTCTGGACTTACTCGAACCGAACAACAATACTTGAGTAAGACCCTAGACAACAGAAATCTCAAAGGGAAAGTTATAACTAACCTTGATCACAGACAAGTAAGAATCTTGTAATCCAACATACTTCCCAACCATAGCAATCCTAACCTGTAGACACCAAACTTCACTTATAATATACTAACCAGAACAGGTATACCCATAGTTTGAGGAGGATAACAGTCCGATATACTGACAGAACTCTTGAGGTTATCAAATGTCTCAGCCCTGTTAGTCCACTCTTGTAAATCAGGAGTTCCAGCAACACTGACATAAACATGTAAAGCCATCAGCAATTACAGCAAACAAGAGTAAGCCTCTTAGAGTAGAGATCCAAGAAGGTGAAACTCACTCGAGCAAATTTAGCTGTCTCATAATGGCATAGTGAGCATTTTGGTTCTGTGGAAAAGAACAAACACCAGTAAGTGTATTGCAGAATTTGGATATCTGAAACAAAACAAATAATGAAGAATTAACCTACACGCAGTAGAAGTGGAACATGCCAAATGTTTGGAACATCATGGATATTCAGAATATTTTCAGCCTGCAGTCGATCATTACAGAGTGTCAAGGGGCAATTGTAAGCTATAAAACTTTCTGTAAAAGGGTGCAGAAAAAAATTCTCGTGGCCAATTACCGGAACATGGCAAAATTGTGATAGTTTCTCCTTCGTATTCTCTAGCAAAGGCTGCATTACAAGAAAAGGGAGTTACTTGTTACACTACAGTTCTATAAAAGTAGGACTAGACACCAAAATGCTGATGAACAATCAACACTGGCCATAGAATCAACGCAGTGTTGTTTGGTTCACAGAATGACTGACCTGTGCAGAGCGACATGCTAGCAGATGAGGCGTCAAGCCTAAAGCTCTCAATTCTCGCACACTATGTTGAGTAGGCTTTGTTTTCTGCATGGCAACACGAGTGACGTCAAATCATCAAAGACAATAAAAGGTAAATCAGAAACAGGATACAACTAGAGCTCACAAAATCCACATAAAGAAATAAGAAAGCTACCTGCTCCCCTACCACGCCCAGAACAGGTATAAGGCTCACATGGATCAAGCAGAAATTATCTTTTCCTGCAAAGGAATTAACGGATAATAAGCATCTATTAGAGAGCATCACGAGATAATAACAGAGCATCACAACAAGGGTGCGGGATTATTTTGGGAAAGAAATGGCACCTTGAATGCACCAACTAACGAAATAACCAAAATAAGGCCAGCAAAGCAACTACACCAACCATATGGAAAACAAAAGCAGGAAGTCAAACATACCAACAGTGAAAGATAATTGCCGCAAAGCCTCAACAAATGGCATTGACTCAATGTCCCCTGCAAAATTTTGAAAAGAGCTTTATTGTCTAGTTCCAAGGAAGGGAATGACTTGCATAGAGATATTTACTAGTGACTATTCTTACCTACAGTGCCTCCCAACTCTATCACACAGACATCTGCAGGTCCCTTATTCCCATCAACTGGGATTGCAGCAACCGACTGGATCCATTCTTTAATAGCATCGGTTATGTGAGGAATCACCTGCAAAAGAAGAATATATTTTCTACAGACATGAGCAACAACTTGCATCAAACAGAAGACATCAACACCATAAGCTGCAAATTATGGCATCACCTGCACAGTTTTGCCAAGATAGTCACCTCTGCGCTCCCGATCAAGAACAGACTGTCATAAAGTAATTGAGTCACATTTCGAGCAAGCTATAACACGAGCTTCAATCGATACTGAAAAGAAAAAAGTCACCTTATATATCTTCCCAGTAGTAATGTTATTGTCTCTTGTGAGAGTCACATCCAGGAAACGCTCGTAATTACCCAAATCCAAGTCCACCTTTTATAAGCATCAGAAGGAATGTATGATGTAATGTATTAACTTCATAAGCAAATGATGAAACAATGTAGATGTTGCCAGTCAATGCATCACATAACAGAAATGCTCCTCCGCGAAAATAGAAGTGATAGCTAGATATCAACGGAATGTGTAACTGGAAAAGATGGCATTCAAAATCATAAATGCATCATCCTGTATAGGATATATGATATGAGTTCTAAAAATCACACACTTGAAAGCAACTAAAAACAGAAGCAAACCTCTCCTCCGTCATCTAGTACAAATACTTCCCCATGTTCAAAAGGAGACATGGTTCCAGCATCTGTGTTCAAATAAGGATCTGCAATAAAAAGGAAACTGTAAACATATACAACCTCTTGACTTTTAAACACCGGTCAAGATGATGCAATACAAATGAAAGAGACAAGAGATTAAAAGAGTTACATAGCACAGTACGACATGAAAATCAATATCCATATTTCAGAAGGCAATATGCAAAGAATGGTGGAACTTGACAACACTTACTGAACACCAATAACTCTTGACATGGTGAAATAAAACCATAAGCTATAAATGAAATAGACATATGGACTATCATCAGATCACATATCACACATCACACATGAGGATAAAAGCTAGGCAATAACAAGCACAAGCTACAATATGCGATCACAAACCAGTCATAACTCACAAACGGACAAAAACACAATATAAAATCACACCTTTGACATGAGAGTTTGGAATATATAGGACGTCATCTTGAGGAGAACCCATAATCTCCTTTTTACCCAAAAGGGCAACAAAAATCAAGCAGATGGCATTCTAAGTACACAACCTAGATGAGGTGAACCTACCTAACAATATGCAAACCCCCAGATTACATCCATCACATCACATGATCATTTTGTTTTATAAAAAGAAAAAAAAAAAAAGGAGAAAATCCCAATATTATCCAAAACTACCACAAACACAAAGCAATAACAACAAACACATGGCTAAGAACCACCAAAAAGATGCAATCAAATTAACACACACTAATAAAGGAGGCAACTTGGGCAACAACCCAGAATTATTTTACAGGAAAAGGCAAAATCAGGTGTGGAAAAGGATACCACAGAGTAAATACAATCAACCATGAACAGAAAACTATCCTTAAAAGTCCAATTGAAACAACACAGACTAAGAAAGGGGACCAAATTGGTTTTTGCCAAAACTATCACAAAACAGTTACAAGTTCACAATACATAAACTCATTACTAGAAACCATCACAAATTGCAATCCAAACATCTAAAACCATTAAAGGAGCTATCTGGAACAGTACACTAAAAATATAAATCTCTTCTAAAAGTACCACAAACCAATTACAATAGATAAACACAGGATTAAAAACCATCAAAGAATACAATCCAAACATCAAAAAACCAATAAAGAAGCCAACTTGAAAAACACACCAAAATCCATTTTTCTCCAAAATTAACATAAACAAATTACAATATAAATAAACCCATGATTAAAACCCATAAAAACATGAAAATAAAGGGGCTAACTTCACCAATGCCACAAAGCAGATACAACAAAAACCATGATTACAAACCAACACAAAAATGCAATCCAAACATCAAAAACCAATAAAGGGGCCAACTTGAACAATACCACAAAGCAAATACAACAAAAACCATGATTAAACACCAACAAAACAATGCAATCCAAGCATCAAAAACTACTAAAGGTGCAAACTTTATCAAAAGCTAGTAAAGGAGAGAACTTGAGTTGAGGAAAAGTACCAATTTTAATGGAGGTGACACGAAGGCCACAAGCTTTAAGAACAACACCAATACTGCTAGCAGTAACACCCTTTCCCAACCCACTAACAACCCCACCTGTCACCAAAACATACTTCATGTCTCTTGTTATGGTTCTTGTTCTTGTTTCTTTCCTCTCAATTTGAGCTCTTGAAATGGCACTAAAATGGCGTAAATGGGGCAACTTTTTGATGGTATTTCTAAGCGGGAAAGAACAAGACGATATGATGGTTGGAAGTACAAGTGAAAGAACAGCCAGTTTGGCTGTTTGGGTTGTAATTTAAGGTCAAATTGGTTCCAAAAAAACTCTGGGTTTTGCTTAAAGGAATCAAGAAAGATAAATTAATGACATAAAATAAAAGAAGAATGTTGAAAATGGGGGTGGATTGAGGAGGCAAGGATTTGTATTTATAGGGAGGGAGGAAGGGTTTAGTTTTAGAGAGAGTGCGAAAAATTGTGTTCCGTTGCCGGGAATCGAACCCGGGTCTCCTGGGTGAAAGCCAGATATCCTAACCGCTGGACGACAACGGAACTTGTTGTGAATGTTGGCTATGTTTTAATATTGTGAAATAGGTTTGTGTTGGTGGGTTGCATGACTTGTATTAGGTTTATATTAGAAGAAAAAACTTTTGTTTTTGTGTGTCTTTTGCCATAATTTAAACCCAACCATAAAATTAAAAAAAAAAAAAAAAAAATTGTTTGAGTGTAAAGGAGGTGTAGAGGTCTGTGCATAAAAACATTTGTAAAAATATACTTAGACCTTATTCTACAATGTTAGCCGTTGAGGTAGCTGTTGGTGGTTTGGATAGCTGTTAGCCGTATGACAAACATTAGTTGTTATAGTAACGGTTAGTGTCTATAACATTATAAATTGTTTGGTAAAAGTTAGCTGTCATAATTGCATAAAACAATACAAATCATAAGCTACTAACTACCCTAAAAGCTAACTACTATTTCCAAGCACTAGTTTACCGAACACTTCATTATAGTGTTTGGCTCCTTTCAAAAACTACCTACCTAAAGGTACCGAAGATGTGTTGCTCTAATAAATCTATCAATTGAGTAAGTTAAGGCTTGTACTCAAAAGTAGTAGTAGTAATTTATCATGGTAGCCTGGTAGGCATTGGCAATCAATATTCTTGCTGGTAGCAAAAGTCCACAAGTTAGTCCGAATAACTAAAATGAAAACCAAAAGAAACTACAACTCCATGATTTTAACATGAAAGACTAGCATCCCACCAAACTTGAAGCGATGATAATTATTGGCACGAATGTAATATGCCCCTTTGACAAATTTGGGCTTCAAAATTAAGGCCTTGTTCGGGATCGTTGTCAGTTTTCTATTTTTGATTTTTAATTATTTAAAACTTTTTAAATTTAATTTTAAAGTTGAATTAAATCATCATTTATGATTAAGACCAATTTGATTTTCAAAACGGAGAACTATAAAAATGAAAACCACTTTTTAAGGTTTCTTAAAAATGGTTGCAAATTTTCAAAAAAAAATTGAAAACTCACAACGAGCAACGATACCGAATAGGAACTAAGCTTTTGGAATCACTGAATAAAAAAAATAAAAAAAAAAAAAGGCACAAAAAGGCTACTTTGTCATATTCCATTTGGTTGCATATCTTTGATAGTCAGAGACTCAGAGTAGAAAAGTTTGTTTCTTTTTTTGCCCTTTCTTTTGGTTTGATAATATAGATTATTATAAAAAGGTTGATTTGGCAGGTTATCCTACGTACATTACAAATGCCAAACTATCCAATTAACAGCAAGACACCCCTGATGTTAGACCGAAGCCCAACCCCAAAAGTTGACATTTATATTATGGCACAAAAGTGATACCTTTGACAATCTTTGGATTTCCAAATCAGTGTTTTCGAATCCCTTGAAGAAAATGCCCAAACAAAAGGTAACTTTATCATATTCCTCTCACATGCATTTTTCTGAATTGTCAAATTATAAAGGACCAAGAAATAAATACTATGTTGGACTCAAAGTTCAATTAAAATTGGATGATATTGTATATCGTCACTAATTACTTCTCCCCGTATTGTGTACAATTGCATTTCCCAGCATTTTAAATCTCGTACATCAGATTACAACATGCACTAATATATGAAGTAGGAAAAAGAAAAGAAAAAAGAAAGGAAGCTTTTTGTTCTCAAATCGAAGATATTTTACATCGAATGACTACCATCAAAACAGAAACCTCGTCATTGTCAAAGGTATAGCAACTATCTGAGACTACTCAAACAGTTGAAGACTGCTGCGTAGCTAGGCTGGAAAGTGTATGTATCAGATAGTCTAGAAGGCCCTAGAGAATTTCCTGATCTCGAACATAATTGTCTGAATCGAAACGAGATCCTTGTTGAGGGCGGACCCACCCTGGACCTTCTTGACACAGTCGGAAAGCCGAGTATAATAGAGCAGCAACTGGGCCAGTGAAGTTCTCAAGATCTCCATGCCGCACAAGAAGTTGCTGAAGGAAGTGATGACATCTTTGTGCATTAGCTCAATCGCGTCTTTCCATCTGCTTGCAAAATCCTTCACCAACGGCTCAACTTCTCTAATGTCTATCGACTTCTCAGAACTCGAGCTTGAATCCTCCGCTGATTCATTGATATTTACCAAAATCAGCATGTAAACAAATAATCTCAAAGCTAACTTTTGAGTTTTGATCTGTTTGCTGAGAACAGTCCTTATATGACAACATGAGCAACCATCACGATCTGTAAGATAAGGATTCAAGGGCTGTTTTTGTATTCAACCATTGCAAGATCACGTCTTAAGACATGCCAAATCAGGGGCGGTTTTGTAAATATAACAAATGTTACTAACTTATATGCACATATGTATGATTCGAAGAAAGAAGAGAGAAACTATTCTCTGGTCTGAAACACCATCCAATAACAAGTGTGTGCATGCACGTGTGAATGCGTTAAAGTACTCACATGCCCTGGTCTTCACAAACTTGATCAGGTCACTGAAGTGCTCCAGCAGTAGCTCTTCCTGCATGAACAATCAATAAAACACAGTTGCATAAGATACAAATCCAAACGATCACGAGATTACTAATTCCCGATCGGGCTTTTCAGCAAGGACGGAGCGAAATATAAAAAGTACTACATGTTAATTAGTCGAGCTATCAGTTACAGGATTAATTAGAAGTCTTTAACAGACAAGCTCATGATGAGTAACTAACCACAAATACGGCTGTTTGGCTCTTCAGAACTTCCTCGAAATGCATCTGAATCTTACCACCGTCTGAACCAGCTTCCTGTATTTCCACCGATAATTACCATTCACAAAAACAGATACTAGTTGTACTAATAACAGGTTACCTAATACCATGTCTCACCTTTAAGACAGCGATCGTCATGTCATAGTTGTTTATAAGAAACACAGTCTGCAGTTTAGATTTACGAAACTGTGTGGATAGCTTCATAATCAAATCATCAACTGCCATTCTAAGTCTTTCCAAGTTCATCTCTAGCTGAAAATTCTAGAATGTCAGATGATTGTGGTCAGGTAATATTGCACGAGGCAGAGAGGTAGCAATGTCAGAATAGTGTGATGAGGATAATAGCTCACCTGGCCATCTCCATATTCAACATTGAGATGAATAAGAGAAGCAGTAAACTCAGCATAACGCCTCATTACATAGTGAGGATGAACATCATCTTCCCACAACGTTTTCACATTTGCAGTACGCAGACTACTGAGGTGCATGTCAAAGACAAGCTTAAAACGGGGCCATAATGAGATGTTAACCTGTTCATATCCGATCAATAACCAACCAACTTGTGAAAATTGGAACATAACGATGTATGTGTAGGTTATTCACAAAACTACTGAAAGTGAAGCTCTATTTCCGACACCCAAGAAGTTTCTGTGATAGGAAATCAGCCAAAAGCAGAACAATAAAATACATGGGCAAGAAGAAAAGGCGCAGCCCACTATTGAGGCTCCCATTATCTTGCCATTTGCAAGGTGTAAAGATCAAAGTGCTTTTGAGCAGAGGCACTTCGATCTAGAGCATCAGGTCACATTCCCTTTTCCCATTAAAGAAACATTTTCATTATATGTTTATGTGATCCAAAACAACAAAAGTTAAAGAAGCCCACCTTGTCCAAGTATGAATCCAAGCAAGGAATCCGCCTTCTTGACATTACAAGCTGAATGGAAGACAGAGCAGTGATTGGGTTAGCCACAGTCAGGGACTTACAGTGATTAACACTTGCAAGAACGACTGATAACTGCAAGAATAGTACCTGGTGCTGATGAGTAAGGCGAATCATAAGCATTAGACCAATAGCATCGAAAGAATTGGAAAGGATTGTGTTGAAGTGCTCATCAATAACTGCAAATGGACCTGGCATGGAAGGCGAAAATTTAATGGTCATGTTTCCATGGTAAATCCTCGAAAGTTATAAAGAGTATATTCTTTCCACACATAAAAACTTGACTTAGTACTGAGTACACAAGATGAATACATCAGATGAAAGTACCTCCAAATATCTCATAAAATATGGGCTCCTCCCCAAAAAAATCATCACAGAAAAGATACCTGGATGATAGAAGATTTAATCAAGATATTAACAATCAACTATGAACAGAAAAGATTGTACGACTTTAGCTCACATTTCTAATGAACACATACTCAGAACTAGCTGTATCCATTAGCAGCTTGTGCAAGCTCCGGAAAAGTACTTCATAAGGATACTTGTGAGAGCTCGCTTCTGCTATATGGGGTATCAAGGCAGGCTGATCAATTTCCTGTATATACACAACTAAATTCAAGGCCAGTACAAAGAAAGCATCACGATATGAAGCACAAGCCAAAACAAGGATTTACACTGAAGCATTTCCTCTTAGATCTCCTGTCTATTTGGGCAACATGTCACAGGTGGTTGGCAGCTTCAAACAGACATAGTGCCACTAATGATGACTTTAGCATCAACAGGGAGGCGGGGGTGAAAATGGTACGACTACAAACCACACGAATACCCAATGTGGATCTCTGGAGTCTAGGGTGTTGGGAGGTCAACATGAACAAAAGCTCACCTCCAATTAGTTAAGACTAGCATAGAGGTGTGCAGTAAAGGGCCAGAGAAAGGAGCTGGTATGAGTCTGAAATCACATTGGGTAATTGCTCAAGCCTAAGTGGTATAAAAACGGGAAGTTCGAAGCCAAACAAAGGCAAGATTTAACCCTAGACATCTGTAACACAGTCCCATTCACAAGTACCCTAACATATAAACTTATATGTATTCCCCTCCCCCACCCCACAATTGGCAAAGCGAACATCGGTAACAAAAATACAGGCGAGAATCAAGCTAATAGAAGGTCACACCACCAATCATCAACTATGTCAAAGACACTAAGATGAAGCATTTACTGGAAATGGCAAGCATTGACCTAACTCCAATTATAGCCTACAGCCGTTTCTTTTTTACATCCCTCTTCCATTTCCAATTCTTGTAAGTACTACCTTTTTATAATTCAGGAGAAGGAGTTTTTAACCCTCAACCTCGTGGTTAGGGAGTAGGTGATCTACCACTTAGTCCTCACCTCTCACTCCTTGCAATCACTGCTTATATACAGCCATCACAAGGTTGATTGTACAAAACATATTGGCTTCTGCCGTATGCAAAGCAAAGCTTAAAAGGAAAGGAAGCAAAAGTAACTTCATACCAGAAAGAAGCACCAATCTAAACAACAAAGGTAAAGTAAAAATAAAACAACCAAGGGGGGTGGGGGGGGTGGGGGGAAGAGAGAGAGATAGAGACCTTCAAAACGTTTATTCTATCCCCCAGAGCAAAAACGGAGGAGCGATTCTTCAAAGGCTCTCTTCTGGTTGAGAAAAGACCAGTACCTCCTCCGGCTTCGATACCGATAAGATCACTCGATGTCGCTATATCAAGCTGCAACTTCTCTAAGGCTTGTATATATGCACGGAAATGTGCACTCAGGACCTGAAGTAGCAGCAGAAACATTACTGACAAAAGTATGACATGATGCCATAATGCTGCTTTAGCAATGACCCAAACAAAACCGCACTGAATGATGTATGCCATTATGGATCTTAAAAGCAGATATGCTCCTCCCCCACCCTCAACCTCCCTACGACAATATCATAGTCCAAACAGACCTTGGCATTTCACGTCATCAATGATTGGCTCTAGAATGTTATATAAAGTTTAATCACTTTGCCAACAGACATACTAGCCTCTTAGATGTAATAAATCTAGATGCAGTGCACGTAAGATGCAAACAAATTTTAAATAGAAACATTTCAATTTTCAACCAATGACCCTGAGCACGCCTAACACGTGTAATAATGATGTTTAGTGTGTTCTTCAATCCTAACAGCTCAACAGCCTTAATTAAACTTTTCAGTATTCACCTTGTTCATTGTATCAATATAAGCAGCCCGGACCTCTGTAAATACCTCCTTGCTATGCTCCTTGAGAAATGAAATAAAATACCTGCATGGTACTGCTCAAATCATCATTTATATTTGAAACATCATTCGCCACAGGAGATGTAAAGTGAAATATCACACAAAGCATTAAAGAATATGTACATTTCAGTATACATGATGATAAAAAGATGTTTTATTTTCATTTTTCCAATTCTCAAAGAAGGCTACACAACTACATGCACGCGTAGTCGCGTACATCCATCTAGTGCCTTGTGTCTGGATAATACAAAGAGCACACAGTGGTGCATCAAGCAGAAATTACATGGCATTAACAAAGAGAATTTCACCAAAGGAAACTGTACAGGCAAGAGTAACTGAAGTTATCTGAGATATAGCCAAGTTTGACTTACTTGTATTTTAAAAGCACACTTTGTTGAAGGATCTGTATGTTCGTTTTGGGTTTTCTCAACGCATAAAGCTTCTGAACCAGAAACTCGAAAACCTATAAAGCCATGAAAGCATTCGGTCAACACTAAATCCAGCAACCAGCTTCAAGAAGATAAAGGCGAGATAAATAGGCAACTATTATGAAGGCAGTTAGAGTTGCTCATGTTCTTAGTAACAGAATCGAACCCGAACAATTTTTCAGGTATATATCAAATATTTTCATCAATTTAGGGAGTTTGACAGAAGAAGAAAAAATGTTCTGCTCTATCACAGCTGAGCGTAGCTTCCAGCCTTCCACTTATTACTACATATACTACAATAGACATACATGATTTAAAACTATGAGTAGCACGTTACGACTCAGCAAGAAGTCGCAGTGAGATGAGGGAATCAAGTGAGCTCAAGTATATATAGAGCCAACGCAACCTTGGAAACTGCCTTTTGTCGAAGTCTTTCCAACTCAGGCTGCACATCTTTTAGAGCCATTGATGTCTTCACAAAAGAATCAGCATCCACAAACTTTAACTTCTTACTGAGTATCTCAAGAGTTCTCATGTACTCATCATTGACCTGGATTAAGGATACAAAATTAGTTCTTCAGCGACCATGAACACAAGAAACACAACAAATTTCACATCCATTAAAAAGGCATGCATAAAATAAGATAAAACTTCACAAATTTTACTTAAGAATGGATGGTTCAAGCAGTTATATGCCAAAATATTAACCATTTGGTCAATTGCTAACTAAAACTCAGTCTCACAGAGGATGAGTAATTAGTAGTTCTGAGAAGCAATAACAAACAGAAGATTGATGTTGTGGATCTGGTAACGCAATCAAACTAAAGAACAAGTGATTCGTCCTGAATATGTTATCAACAGAACTGCTAGAATTTTTCCATAAGACAACAAAAACACAAGAAACCATAGGACCTTTTTTGTGCCGATATCCCCTTGATGGTTTCACCTCTGAAACTTATACACAATTTGGTTGAAAGTAATTGTTGTTGTTGTTGTTTTTTTTTTCTCAAAATTTTGACAAATGTCGGAGAATTTAGAAAGTCGAGAATTAGAAAAGACATTTACGATTTAAAGCTACTTGAAAAATAGTCTAGGAGAGTTAAAATTCTAGTAACTAATTTTTTGTGGAAAATATTGTAGCAACTTAATTCTTACAGCTCGTTTTGGAGTTTTGGAGGGGAAGGGAAGGGAGGAGAAATACTTAACCTTGTTGGGAGTTTAAGTACGAACAAGGGAGGGGAATGGAGAAAAACACTTAATTGTCATTTAAAATTTTTCCTTCCCCTCAATCTCATTCTCCCCAATTTTTGATTTTTTCTCTTTTTTTTTTTGAAGGGGGGAGGGGGGGGGGTGGAATTGAGAAAATGAGGCTGAAGCTGAATGCATCCTCCCTTCCCCTTCTACAAAAAACTCACAAACAAAGAAAATTTTAATTTCACCTTCCCTTCCCCTTCATTCCCCTCCCCTCCCCTCCTCTCCCCCTCTTCCCAAACAGGCTAATGTTGTTAAAAGGAGTTTTAAATGAGGGTTAACAAAATTAGCCTGCTACATAAAGAGCTTATATGCTAGGCATTTTCTGTGAAGATCAGGAGTTTCCTTATCGGGGGACATACCACTCTTACCAGTTAACACTGTTCTCCCCCTTATGTATAAAATCCACATATCATCAAGTTATGAAAGATAGCATGTTTAAAACATACTCCGACATAGAGATAATAAACAAGATTGTTGGAGAGCAGTTTATTCAAGAAATTACAAAACAAGAAAGATCCAAATTTCTTCCCCCTCCAACAGCCCCATGTGAACAAAATTATACAGAAAGACCATGTCAGCTACCAGTGACAATATTTACCTCACCATCAACAATAATGTCAACCATCCTCGGAGGAACAATGATATCTTCAACAAATTTGGCCAACTTCGATTCCGCCACCTGTCAAACAGGGAAACACAGGTATGGTTAAGTAGGACTTCATCAATCCATGAAAGAGGCCAAATATGAATACAGTATATGGCTTGGTCAAGCCATTAGCTTAGAAAATAAAAATTTAAACAAAATTCTGGGAAGAAATTGGAAATGAAATTCCTGCATAAATGAGATCAGGCACTTGTAAACTATAGAAAGTTGAAATAGTTGATGGACAAGCTATGGTGTTACAGATCATAGCTTTATGCCTTAGGGTAAAGGTCGCCTTTGGCTTTTCTCTATGTATACTGTAATGAACGAACGCCCAGCTTAGGCTAGTAGATATCCTATTTTTAGAGTTTACAGAATAATGAGGCATCCCATATTTATCGGGATACTTTAAACTTAAAAACCTGAATTTCAAAAGGTGAACTCATTCAACCATCATACCTTGCGGTTCTTCAGCTTAAGGCCCATGTCCATTGACTTCTCCTGCAGAACTTTTATGTCTGAACTTATGGAGCCAATCTCAGCCTACCCAGAAAAGACAGTCTTTAGAAAATGTTCCAAAAATGAAGGACAAACATATGAATGAATCCCAGCCATGTTTATACAGTCATAGGTCAAAACATTAAATCTAAGAAGAAAAGAATAAGATGCTCTCTAACAACATATCAGAGAGTACATTGGCTCAAAAGTACAGCACCGGAGAATACAATTAAACAATAAAAGCAAAAGGCAATACCTAGCAAAAGAAATTATTATCACATGCAACATGGAACTTAGAGAGTTCATTTATTGGATATTTAAACATACCAATAATAGATCAAGAGGTTAATTACTAAAATGGTTCAGTCCCCTGATCGTTTTCAAACGGAAAATACAAGGTTACAGCTTACAAGAGTGCGTAAGCTTAAAGACTGATGCATTATTTGATGCGCAAGGAAATGAGTTAAGTACGGAACTGAGCGGTAGGCTAAAAATTTCAGAAGGTCCAACACAATAGTTAAAATGATCCTTGTATGTTCAATATCATCCTACTTCCTTGTTCATTATTTCGTGAACAAAGTGGTTGGAAGAGATTCCCCTGACTTTACAAGACGGGTCAAGCAGCTATAAGCCTATAACCTAAACTCCCAAATCAAGACTTCGAAGTTTTAAAACAAGTCTCAAAAGATCAAAAGTGAAGCAATTGATCACAGAAATGAACGGAAACAGATTTTCTTTTTAACGAATCAAGGATTAGATGTTCAATCAAGCAATTGATGAACTTCCACTTCATGCTTGAGCTAAGTACTTATACAGGAACAGTAACACGACCAGTGCCACACCACCTCACACACACGGAAAGAAGAAGAGAAACAATAAAAACTCAAACAAATGAGTAAAAAACATTGTCAAAGCTGAACTAATAATCAGCTATTTTCACACTGCTCTATCAAACGCAAAGGTTGACGAATCACCATTTCACTCAAGCTCAGCTAAGTTCATATAAGCTAGCTTAAGAAGTAATTCTCAAATACCTGAAACCCACTGAGAAGGGATTCCATCTGTGACAAGATGTTATCACAGTCGCGGATTTGATCATGGAGTGATACAAGGTTATCACTTTCTTGTATATAATCCTGCAAGGTTTAAAAAGAAACATGGCGATTAAAGCTTTAGCGAAAGGCCTTGGAAAGATACAAGAAAGAGAATTAAGTTTCTTGGGGAAAGAAAAACTTTGTCAAAAAGTAACAAGCCCACAAGAAAAATTGGCATAGCCCATGTGATTATCATACAAATGTCTCCTGACCGAAAAATTGATGTTGCACTCTATCATCTCAAGGAACCAGAATGTCTGGGATCATATGCCAACTTGATCTAGTCTCTGAACATGATTGTCCTTATCAGGCATACCCATTCAGAGTCATGGACCTCGTTCCAGAGTCTCTACAAAACTACCAACCCGGACAAGTATATTTTTCTAGTATAGCTTATTACACATGTCAATAATTGCATTACCAGAAACCTCGGAGGTTGTCCAAGGACTCTTTAGACTTTGTAGATAAGAAATTTTTTATCAATTTCTGCATTCTTTTAGATGAAAAAATTTTTTTCTATCAGTAGCTAAGAGTCGGTACACAAAGGGGTACAAGATGTCCTCCATGAACCCTTCTTTAAGTATCAAAGAAACCATACTTGTAACAACTTCAACATATAGATGATCATGTGCTTTTGAAAAGGCCTATATCTGTAACTTGTACATAGACTTTGTTTGGTTGGTGGGAAGGATTTTGTCAAATTTTATATAATTCAATTGGAGATGTCATTCTTTCTTCACAAATAACAAAATTTGCCAGGTTCATAAATATTCCCTTGAGAGGAGAGACATGCTATTCGGCTTAGGGTCAGGATGACACAGAGTGAGGGGGAAATCAACTTCAGCTATAGTCTCTTCTATGAAAAGAAAATGTATGCCCTATTGGAAGGAAAATATGTAAATATTGTTCCCTAACTAATAATATTGTACCATCAGGTAATTAAAATGGAGGGGAAAAAAATTATTTTCAATCTAAACAGAGCCTACAGCCAAACTTTACAGTCTTTTCTTACTACATTAGGTTTGGTCTAGTTTTGCTTAAACATGACGGAATTTTAATGGAACCTAGAGGCAATTGTATGTTACTCACATAGATAATACTCCATTCGTTTTTTAATCTCATTCTTGTATTCCTTTTAGGGTGTTTGCAAATCTTCTTCTTGTTTTCTTAATTAGAATGTTTTTTTGAGCAAAATACCCACACTAACCCTCCCCCACTACCCCACTTTTCTACCTTTTCTCTCACCCCTTAGGAAACAAAGGACAAAATAGTCCAACAACATAAAATCCCAACTCTTCTAAATCCTTGTGCAAAAATGAAACAAGAATAAGATTAATGAACGGAGGGAGTAATATCTTTAACCTCTTAGGGCCGAGAAGAAATGGAGATGAGATGTTTTTTATTAGACATATTACCAATATGAAGCAACAAAAAGGCCACAGACCTGAATAGAATCCAATTCAACTTCGCGCAGGTTCTTCTCAACAGTTTTTGTATAATCACGTAGTTTCAAACCTTTTGACAGGATGTTAGCCACCACCTGCATTAAAATATTAGTACACCGACCGTCATGGAAGAGACAGAAAACAAGAATAGCAGGATAAGTGCAGTGGCCTAGAGAGGAGACCCAGCAAATACATTTTAGTAAGCTTCTTTCTCCCATCAACAAAAACAAAATAAAAATTCTTTCTTTCTCTGTTTTATTAGCTGATCTTGTATTGAATGACCTACAGGGCTATTGTCTTCTCGAATCTCTCTGTTTTATTAGCTGATCTTGTATTGAATGACCTACAGGCTATTGTCTTCTCGAATCTTTTTTCTTTTTCTTTTTTTTTTTTTTAATAATGGGCTTTCCGGCAAAGGAGCCTTCCTTATAAAGGATCTAGCAGGCAGGGTCACTACTCACTATGGAAACAAATTTTGCTAACATAAACATGATGTGCAATCTTTTCAGTGTAAACGGATTTCATACAACTAATGCAGATCAACCACCATTCAAACTCTTCCAAGCAGATGCATGAGCAGCGTGTGTTCAGCACTAGGCACTAGCTATGGAGGCAATTTGGCAATACTTTTCAGCTCATCAAATTTTACTTCATGCCTGAAGCCAAACATACCAATTACAGGCTTTAAATGATCTCACATATCAGCTGACTAGCTAGATGCTAGTACAATTAGTCCATGCCCTTGGCTTTCTTGTAAGTTGAAAGCATGCTTAGCAAGTTGTACTAAAGACCACACATGAGAGAGAGTTAGACGTATCTGCTAATTGCAACCTTTCCTCAACCCTCTTACGAAAGGAATAAACTAACATCCTGAAACCAAACATTGCGTCTGGCTAGAAGCAATTACAAACGGAGTTTACCAATTTGTTTATTCAAACAACCATATAAAATCTACACATAATAGTCATTGTGTAGAGGGATGACTATCAAAATAAAAGGAAAAATACACGATCAGCTGGAAACGAAGTTTGCCAACATTAAGAGCACTCACATCATCATTTTTACATTCCTCCAGTTCTTGTTGCAGTCCTTCGAGCGACACATCATCACTATCAAACAAAAATGCAAGTAGCGTCATGTGATGCTCTAAGCTAACTTGAAAACACACACACACACACACATCAAAAAGAAAGGGCAAAAACATCTAGCGAAATGACACATCCAGCAACCAACTCAGATTGCAGTTCACCAAAACATGGACAGTTTTAGCTCTGAAAGTTCAACAAAGAAGAGCAAACGATTTACAGAAATATAAGTAGAAGAAGGTCATCATAGTTTCTCCTCTCCAGCCCACACCTCGATCCCCAGCCTGCCCCCGAAGCTCAAAATTTCAGCATATGGAAGTACTATTGCATTTCCATTGCATTATACAAGAAAGTGAACTTAAGAAGCCTAATCTTTAGTGTGTCCACTATTACTTCATTGCCTCACAGCCGATTTCAACCCAAAAACTTAATAAGATTCCCCGACACCAGCAATGAAAACTATAATGCCCCCTCACCCCTTTAACATACAAACCGTATTCAGCACTCATTGTCGCCACAGAAGATCATGTGAACAGTAGACCAAACCCCTTAAATATTCATGTAGCAAACAGAGTGTTCTACCCTGGATTTGAGAGTTGTGCAGACACAATTTGAATTACTCTTTTAGTTATTGAACAAAAGTACTCAGATTGAACCACTGTAAGATCAAAGTCCATAACTACAAAGTAGTGCTAGACGTTTATTTAAATTGATACATTTGGAACTCTTGCCTAAAGTTACAGTGCAGGAGACTCTCTTCACATATTACAAAACAATAAGGGGTTCACTGAACCATCAGTAGTAGCCATACTCTTCAGACAAACAAACAACATGTAAGTGGTGTAGTGATTGTTGTGAAATGAACATCACTTACATGCTAAACCATATGTATCAAGAAAGCACTTGCCGAAATAAATAAACTACGCGAAAGATGTCCGAAAACACACCTGCCTTCGTCGTTATCGATCGATAAATCTCCAACAAAGGCCCCTAAATCGAGAACATCCATCAGCGAACTGAATTCCCCTCCAGGAGATCCCTCCTACTCAAAACACACAAAGCAGGCAACAAGATACCAACTGAGCTACTTTTGAGATGTTACATTGAACCAGAACAACAAAATATCCACATTGGAATCAGCCTAATTCCTCCATGAAATTCAAATTTTTCTACCAAGGCCAAAAATAGGTCATAAGACAACATCTGAAACCATACTAAGATCAAGCAAAGTAAAACAGAAAATGCATACACCAAAATACCAACTGGGCAACTTATGCGATGTCACATTGAACCAGAACAACACAACATCACCGTAAGAATTAGGTGAGACACAATTCCATCCTAAATCCGCCAGGAAATTGAGTTTTTCCCAGAAAATTAGGTCAGGAGACAACACTTGAAGCGGAAAAACAATCAAGCATAGTGAAGCCCACGAAGGAGACTGTAAGATAGCAAATGATATACTCCTGCTATGTAACATTACACAATAACAATACCCAAATCAGCCTAAATCCACCACGAAACTGAGTTTTTCCTTGCAAATTAGGTCACGTGACAGCATTCGAAACCGAAAAACAATCAAATGATCTACTTTTCTGGCGCAAGAACAAGAACAGCACAATATAGGCACAGGAATTACATCACATGCATTGCCAGCCTAAATCCACCATGAAAACAGTTTTTCCTTGCGAATACGGTCAGGTGGCAACATTTGAAACGGAAAAACAATCAAGCACAGTAATGCACACAAAGCAAACAACAATACCAAATGAGCAACTTCTATGATGTAACATTGAACAAGAACCATACATATCAGCATAGAAATTATGCGCTCCCAGCCTAAATCCACCACGAAATAGAAGTGTCTCCTTGAAACTCTGTCAACATTTGAAGCCGAATACTAATCTAGCTAGTATTACACACCAGGGTTCTAAACTCGGCCACAATCGCAATCAGGGAAATGGTCGTGAAATCACATAATCGGACCAGGGTTCAATATGGATCGTGCCCGTCACCACATGAATTTCGTTCATCGGATGTGATGACCATTTATCGGCTCTTTATCAGCCAAAACGGCCATGTGCCGGCTGAATTGGCCATTTATTATCTGTACATGCCATTTATTATCTGTATATGCCATTTATAAGCTCCTTATCAGCCATCACGACCATATATGGGACGTATCGGACACCTCCTTTACATATCAGAGTTTTGCTTATCGGCAAGCTCAAAAACTGTTGGGTATTGACCGAGATATGGAACCATGATAAACAGAGAGTAAACGCTAATAGCAAATCATCTACTTCTGTAATGTAACATTGCCTCATAACATTACAACATCCGCCATTAAACTGATCTTTTCCTCGAAAATTAGGTTAGACGACAACATTAAAAACCGCAAAACATTCAAGCATAGCACAACACACATAACAGACAGCAAAACACGAAATGATCTAACCCTGCGATGCAACATCGAACCGACACGATACAATAAAAATCATATAAAACACTTTCTCCTCGCAAATTAGGTCAGAATTCACAACGACAACAATCGAAACCGAAAATACAATCAAATACAGTCAAAGACACATAACAGAAAGCAAATGATCTACTCATACGATGCAAGTAGTTGTAACATTACACCAGAACTGTAATAAACTTGATTTTTCTTATTTTCCTTGCGAATTAGGTCACGATAACAGCATTGAAATCCGAAAAACAATCAAAAATAGTAGAAAGATTAACAAATGATCCAGTTTTCGCGATGTAACACTGAACCAGAACAATGCAATTACCTGTGATGAAATTGATCTCGTTTCATCGTGAATTAGGTCAGTATAAACAATTTGAGTCCGAAAAGCAAAAATCAAGATCAAAAGTTACCTCTAATTTGGTTGGAGACATCGGAAAGATTAGCGAGTCAAATGTAAATAGATCGCGACATTCAGATCGAGGTTTTGAGCTGAGAATGGAGGTTACGGTGATTTCTCCGGTGACTTTGCTCCGGCTCCGGTGACGGTGCCGGCGATGTGGTGGTCGGAGTTGGAGAGAGAGAGAGAGAGAGGGGTGGGAAATGGGAGCGAGTAATGAGAGACACCAACTGTACACTAGTGTGTAAATGTAGTTTTAGAGGTAACTTTTTATTTGGTAGACGGGTTACTTTAAAATAGTAGTATATGATTAATTAGATTAATTTTAATTTTGAATGACTTTTAAATTTTTTCGACAAACGGAATCGGAGAACTTGATTATTTAGATATGGAGTTATGAAAATAGATATAATAATATTGGCTATCGACTCGGTCTCCCAACCACCCACCCTCGAGCAAATTGCTCAATTGGATACAAATAAGACTTGGCATGAGCGACTCAATTTGCACTTAACCCTTCCTACTTCCTAGCAAGATAAAAATAAATCTGCAAACTGTTTGGCGTCTCTACCTAGAAAACCAACGTACGAATTCATATAAGCGGTGCTTATGAGCATATAAATGAACTTGGGAGAGTCGCTCTCTAATATATCATGGGAATCCCCTATTGAAGCTGTAATTGAAGCCCAAATCCGCAACTTTTATTTTCGTCATTAAAACGTCTCAGTTATCTCATGTCTAACACTCTAAAATACTCTTACTCTTCTCAGTTCCCTCGCCACCTCGAATCGTAAACCATAACCACCTAGTACAATTTTCGTCTACATTCACCTTCCATGCAGTATTTAGTGGTCGAGTCACGTAAGTTCGGGTTCGATCACTTCAAGTTCGGATCATTAACATGTCGGGTTATTTTGATTTTCGGTCGAGAAAACGTCGTTCATGACCCTTTGTGTATTCTGTTTCGGGCCAATCCAACGGTTTACGAGGTCACCCTTTTGTATACTATTATGCTTCCATTTTTCAAATTAAAATTGAAATATTAAATGTTAACTCATAATTAACCATGCATTTATATCATTTTATGTTTTTAAAAATATATTTGTTATATTTTCTGATAAAAATGTAGAAGATGTTAAATGTTAGTATAATTCAACGGGTCGATCTTAGAACGGGTACGAGTTTTGACCCAAAACTAGCATGCCAATCGGGTTCGGTGTATTCGAATTTCCAGTTGTAATTCTTTGTTCGAAACTCATTATTTTCGGGTCGATTATTTTCGAATTTTAAGGTCGGATCGATTTCTGCCCGGTCTAGACTGCAATCGTATGGTCAAGTAGGCCAAGACAAGCAGGTCAGTTACCCATGCCAAATTTGTGCAGTTTGCTGTTTGCCCAGTCTGTGATATGAATCCCTGAAATATTGAGTTTGCCATAGTACTCATATAGTCATATAGATCATTCAAGCAAACAAAACTAGTTTAGGGAAAGGAAAAGAGACGAAAGTAACTGAGGTTATAGTTGAACAACAAGTGATGGGATCAGAGACAAACTCACCAACAGCAACACCATCTCCAAGTGGGAAGAGAAGCAGAGATCCTGAAGATGATGTTTATGTTGATAACCTCCATTCCCACAAACGTTACCTTAGTGAGGTCTCTAAATTTCAATTCCTTTTACTTTCTAATCATGGGCATGTTCTAAATTCTGTTATGTTATCAGGGTTTTGCTGAATTTCCTGCATTTCTGTATCAGCACATTTGATTTTGTGTGTAGTTACTTAAAGATTCAATCTTTATGTTATGGGCATGTTCCAAATTCTGTTATGTTATCAGAGTTGTGCTGAATTTCCTGCATTTCTGTATCAGCACATTTGATTCTGTGTGTAGTTACTTAAAGATTCAATCTTTACATTATTGGGCATGTTCCAGATTCTGTTATGGGATTAGGGTTGTGCTGAATTTCCTGCATTTCTGTATCCTGACATTTAAATTTGTGTGTAGTTACTTAAAGATATAATCTTTGTATTATGGGCATGTTCCAAATTATATAATAGTATCAGGGTTTTGGGAAATTTTTGTTTTGTTTGCATCAGTTCATTTCATTTTGTGTGTAGTAAGTTAAAGATTCAATTTTTACATTGTGGGCATGTTACAGATTCTCTTATGTTGCCAGGGTTTTGTTGATTTTTCTTCATTTCTGTATTTTTTTGTTTAAAAAAAATCAGGTTTTGGGAATTTTATTTTAGTTGCATCAGCACTTTAAGTTCTGTGGGTAGTAGTTAAAGATTCAATTTTTACATCATGGGCATTTTTCTTTTACCAAGTTCCCTCTTCATAGCATGACATTGTTGAAATCTACAGTGCTAAGGCAATAATTTTGTTGGAGAAAAAGGCTTTTCAATTTGTTGAATAGCTAGTGTTCTTTTGAGAGTTGTGAATCTCAGAACAAGAGTTACAAAATGGTGTGGATTTCTTTCAGATGATGGCGTCGAGCTTAAATGGACTTACTGTAGGGGACCCTATTCCTGAAACTATTATGGATTCTCCAGCCAGATCTGAGGGCATGTCTTATATGAGGTAACGGAAATTGTGTCTTTTTGTTCTTCGAGCATGATTAAAATATCTTTTGGTTTCATTTCATGTATGATGTACCTCCTGTTCTTGTTTCCGCCAATAATCTTGTCTCAAGAACCTGTTAAGTGGACCTAGAACTGTAAGTTATCATTATTTTTGATTGTACCATCCATAATGTGCCCAATGCCGTAATGATATGCCTGTTGGGGTTCAAGCATGAAAGCGGCTGGTTTATGATTATGGCTGTTGTGTCACATGGTATATTGCTTCAAGGGCAATGTAGAGTTTGAACTCTTGAATTTTTGTTGGAGGTGTCTGTTTTGTCCAACTGATATGTGTTCATATCCTATTTGCCTCTAACGGAAGAGAAAACAAGGTTATGATACTTTGAACTCATTCAGCATTTAGGGAACATCAAAATTTTGAAGTAATGCAAGAGCCTAATGTTGAACAGTTTTGATGACACGAGAGCATCAGGTTACGCGAGCAAAATGATGCTTTTGTAGTCTCTGAAATTGTTAATGTGTAGACTGATAACCTCCTGCTTTTTATCTGTTGGGTGGCATGTGTCAGTCTTGGGATTAAAGAACCATTTGCTTATTTCTGGCATTACAGCAGACAGTGTACAGAAAATGCTGATTTTGTGATTGCTCCATGATCAGGGAAGTTTGTGTACTTGTGCTCCATGCTCTACAGGGAATGTTGAAGGACTTAGCGCTAAAACTTATCTTTGATAAAATGTTATATGATGATGATCTCATTGGAAGTTCTACAGGCAAAAAGGTGGTTATCTCAGGATCTTTTCAGGAGCTTTCTTGGGATTTTTTATACTTTTAGGTGAAGGCCATAGGGAGTTGCCTTTAAATATTTGTTATAGGATAATTTGTTGGATATTCGGGCTATCACATGAAGAAACAGATCTCAAAAGTGAAAATAGTAGAACCAGTTCGTCCTCCCCTTACGACTACAAATGATGGGTGATAAGTCTCCACCCTCCAGGCTGGGTGAGTGCTTCAGCTTTGAGCTTTATCAGAAAGCTTTACCGTTTCGGCATCACTGATGGGAACTATTCAATATGGAAGTATTCCGGTGGTCCAGTGTATTAAGATTCAAACCTTCGTATACTCAAACCATGCTGAATCGCTTCCTTAATCTAGCTACCATTGCAGTTCAGATGGACTTTACCAGAGTTACATGGTATTGTATACCCCACCCTGTGATTAAGTTTTTGGACCTTTCAGGAAAAAAAGATATTTTACAGGCACATGATTTAGGAAGTTTTCTGCCTTTACTATACCCGACATCAATCAGTTAAAGAAATTTCCACTGCAAACCTTGTAACTGTCACTCTCTTTAATTAGCTGCTGCAGAGGAAGCTGTCTGTGACTTATCTAACTTATCGTTTTCATCTCTTGAAGTCAGCAACCTTATCAGTGTGTGCTTAACAAATTTACTGATAACTGTTTTCCAATTTCAGTAGGTAGTGATGTAGTGATAATTTTACGAATGCCGAACATATACAAAGTGCTGGTAGTCTGTGTCCTTCTCATGTATAGTTCTCCACCATTAACCCCTGATCATGATATGTGTGCTCAATTTCCATAGATGTTCTAATTTGTGATTACACTGTCACTGCAGAGATGAGATGGCCTTACAGTATTCGCCTATGTCAGAGGACTTGGACGATGCAAGATACTGCGAAACTCCAATGAGTGCTTGTTCACCCCAATCTGAAAGCCGCCCTACTAGTCCCGTCTCTCCATATAGATACAAACCCTCTAATACATTCTGCCCTAGTCCCCCTAGCACATCACAACCTTCAAATGGGTTCACGGTTCTCCCTTCTTCCTCTACACAACCTCGTCAAAGAGGGTCTGATACTGAGGGCAGGTTCCCTTCTTCTCCAAGTGACATATGCCACTCTGGTGACTTGAGAAAAGCGGCTTTGTTACGTTCTGTACAGATGAGGTCGCAGCCTGCATGCTCGTCTTCATCCTTTGATTCAGGTCATGAGGCAATTCAGAATTCTGAATCTGAAACAAGAAGCTGCTCATATATGAAACCGCTAGATGATGAACGTGAGTACCATATTGATCGAAGTTCTTCCATGGGCTCGCCAGAGCCCGAATTTGATCAAGGAAAGATGTTAAATATGAGTAAGGAGGAGGGATTGGTAGATTATATGCCATGCAAAACGGACATGTGACGTTGTATATATTGTGACTACTGATGCCCTTAGCAGTGTGAGCTGACAACATATTCTCAGACTTGGTGCCTTGGAATGTGTTGACTTTTAATGTGTTGATGATCCCTTATATATGTTGTGTTTCCACATGTTGATTCCAAACTTCAAGTTTCTGACTTGAAGGAAGCTCTAATGTTGCTCCTCATACAAGTGATTAAGTCGGCAAGTTGAGGGTATTTGATCAATGCAGCTGATACCAGTAGTCATTTGACTGTTCATATAACCTGTAAGTCCAATACTACTTTATCTTACACCTCGCTATTGGTTAAATTTTTATTGTGTATCGTCCCAAGTCCGTCTATGCTTAGTACATAATTTACATTGCACAAGGTGAATTGGGTCTGTCAACACTAAAATCACATTATCTGTTATCTGTCCATCAAGATGATGTTCATTTATATTCTCCCTCTTGTTCTCTTACATACAGCATGTCCCTTTTCATTAGACTAAGGTTTTAGCTTTTTACATCATGTCCCAGAGCAGAGCTGTTAAAGTGGTATTTACATAGGAAGTAAGATGTGCAACACTTATTTTGGCCCCTTAACAAAGCCAAAAGGAGGAATGCTTTGCTCATCTCTGAAGAAATTACTTGGATCAACCTGACTCTTCACCTTCGCCAACCTGTCAAAATTGTTCTTAAAGTACTTGGTACCCCAGACCCTCGCTTCCAAGTAGCTTGTAGTTCCATTAATGCCGTTGATTCCCAGATCAAGGTCCCTATAATTGACATAAGCAGCTCTGGGAGACCTAGAAACATATGGAGTCATATACCTGTAGAACATCCTTATCCAGTGAATATGCCTCTTAGCTTCGTCAGCTTCATTCACTTTCCATTTCACTATGTACTGTATATTGTAAAGGTTTCCTCTTCTATGAGGAAAAGCTATCTGGTTTTCTGGTATGGTGTCCATTCTTCCACCTAGGGGTTCCAATATCATGAAGGGTGTGTCTACTTGCAAGTGTCTTTCTAAGGCTTGTTGTAGGGCCATTTCGGGTATCGGTTGGTTCACAAAGTCGGATTTTGCCTTGAAGTAGCTTTTGTAGAGTTGGTGGTCTCTGTCTAGAAGAACTTCTCTTGGTGTGCCTCTTGGGTGCCCTGCAATGTCTAGGACTGATTCAATCCAGCTCATTTCTGTGCAGTCTTTTGCCTCCACTCCTAGCTCAGGGAACATCTGCTTCAGTAAAGGGATGAGGCTGTTGCAATGAAAGTGATCAAAATGAGTGTCAAGTTATCAGGAGAGAGAATAAAAAGAAGGAAACTGTAAGAACTCTTAGGGTCCCACTAGAGGCTTAAAAGCCCTTAAGTTTTACAGTAGTCAATCTATGTCACATCTAAGATGTCTCTTGTAAATAAGTAGTTAGTTCATTCTGACAAGCCGAAGCAACTCAAGTTACTCCAATACTTGAAGTTTATAGTTTCTGGGGCTTGTCTTTGATAGCACGATAAGAGCAACATACCTAGCAGGGCTAACAGGGGAGATCCAGACTCAGAGGTATCCCGTGTTAGGCTGCCTGACGAGGAGGTTGTTCCAGACAACACACAGAGACAACACACAGAAGGCCTCATTTTGGAATTTAATTAGGAACATCAGCATAGACCACTGACCCCTTTTCTGTTTTCCCCTTAAATCTTTGAGATCTTTATTGTTGCACTTATTAGTATTTACTCCCTGCTTCTTCATGTCCTAAGTTAACAGCTACTTGCAATTTGCCAATTTCATGCTCGTGTCCCAGAGCGCTGCTGTTGTCTTTTGTTCCTTTGGTGATTTGTGCAGTCCTTAATTCAATAGTTGTCCTTATGAGAGAACTAACTCGGCACTGGGAAATATGTTCCATGCTTTACTGATGATAAGTCATGAGGAGGATTTCCTTCATCAACAAAAGGTCGATATGTAGTGGCTGTCTAACAAGTTAAGCTACGTTACCGGAGTCGTCTAGAAGTGTCCAACATGTGCATGTTTGCATGTATCTTTTCTAGGTTTTACATTCTACAATTTTCCAAAAAAAAAAAAAATCATTTTTCGGAAAAAATAAATAAATAGGGCAAGTGTTTAAGTGTCCATACACATACATGAGGTCTAGTATTCCGCAGATACAAGGATACTTGAGGTGAAATTACTAGTTAAAGTATTATAGAAGGCTATGGTTAGCAACTTGAAACTTATGTTACTACTTGTACCTTTGAGTTCGCCCAAGAAACAAGGACTGAAATGAAGCTTGGACCATCTTCGTCGCCCCATAACCCACATTCTGAATAATGACCCTGATGAACAAATCTTCATGCAGCTTATCTGCAATCCTCTGCCACTTATCAACAAGCTTCAAACCCCCTTCTTCAGCAGTTCTATGGACATTGAAGACTGTCACCATACTCGGGACCCGTACCAGCTCAATCTTCCAAGCAGTAATTATCCCAAAACTCGCCCCTCCTCCTCCTCTGATTGCCCAAAACAGCTCCTCCCCCATTGCCTTCCTGTCCAAAACCCTTCCATTCACATCAACCAACTTTGCATCCACCACGTGGTCCGCTGCCAGTCCATACTTCCTGGTAATGCATATCACAGAAAGGAAAAAAGAAAGTAAATAATAGCTTTCTGATTTCTGGCAGTATTATGATAATATCAGTATCTCTTTGCAAATAAGGTTGTATGTTTAGAGGTATCTTAATTTAATAGGATTAACCCTTTTTTTTTAATATACATTTTATGTTATTTACTCATCGAAATAAATTGATTAGGATTTATTATATTTTACATCTTTATCTTTTGTTATTTACCCGATTGTTGGATAGAATTCACAAGCTTCAATTTTGTAGAAGTGTTCTATATCACCTAGTCAAAGTCCCGAAACCACCCCCGCTGATGTGGCCCCCGAGCCCTACAGTGGGGCAGGTCCCTGCGGGATACCCGTGGATGCTACTCTTCTGGGCTACGCTGTAGTAGAGCTCCCCTAAGGTTGCCCCCGATTGCACCCAAGCCGTCCAATTGTCCATGTTGACAGTGACTTGTTTTAGATTAAGGAGATCAATCAGGACAAATGGGGTCCGACTTAGGTAGGATAGGCCCTCGTAGTCATGGCCCCCGCTTCGCACCTTCACCTGCAACCCCTGCTCCCTGCTGCAGAGGATCGCAGCCCCCACCTCGGGTTCCTGTGACGGGGTGACTATATAGAGGGGTTTGAGGGATGTGGAGGAGTTTAACCACCTTGGGTTTTGCTGTGATTTCTGATACAGGGAGGTGTACAAGGATGAGTTCTCTGCATGGATGATACTCATGGTGGAGTTTTTGGTGGCCATGCACTGAAGAAAATCTCTGGTGGTACTTATAGGTGTCGAAAATCGTAAGCTAATGAGGAAAAACATTGCTGCTGATAGCAAGAAAACTTTGATAGGATTCATCTTTTAGGATTGATATTTTACTGATTTGTGTGAGTGGTTGAAGTTCTGAGTACTACTAGTGTTTAGAGTGACACAAATTTGCTGTTATGTGGATGAACTATAATGCAGACAATGAGACAACTAGATTCCTGTATTGCTGATGCAATCACAAGGAGGCAGGGAAAGAGTAAGAGGTGGCAATTGGCATCCTTTTTGTGTTTCCTTTTTCCCCTTTTCTTTCTCCCTTTCTTTGGGGGATGTTTGGATTTATGTATTCTAACAGAGGTTTTGTGGATTAATTAAGTAAATAACGTGACAAGCAGATTCCTATATTGCTGATAGTAGATCCCGGTATTC
>ONZA01006946.1:8060-19528 GCA_900322205.1 Kewa caespitosa
AGGCTACTCGTTAACAGTGGATATTGAAAAAGGGATGAAAGATGGACATGTAAGCTTGTGCTAGTTTGTTTATGTGCATGCATCAGGTGTTCGTTTTTGTTTATGCTTTCATCCTGTCTTTTTCACTCATACTTGCTACTTTGACCTTCTACTTTGGAGTGGGGAATATTTTTTTTGGTGGTTGCCCCGGGGGAGGGGGGGGGGGTTAATAGCTTTATTTTTGAATTTGAGCAAATGTTTTCCTTTAAGAAAAGTATTTCACGTGTCATAGAAGATCAATTTGTTTAAGCGTAACAAAGAAGGCTTCTATGAATGTTACTAAGTACTAACATGCTGTTTGACTAGTGAAAAGTTTATTTGCTCGCACTCCTTCATCAGGTGGCTTGTCTTGCTTTTGGCATATACTTGTGGTCGTATTTGGTCATATTCTGGTTTTCCTTGGACATAGAATGGACCAATGTATATTGGAGTTCCTACTTTCCGAAATAGTTTCCATCTAGACTACCCTGACAGGAACTTGACATGACATTTTTCACTTCATGTACTCCTTAAAAGGTATATCTTAATTCCTTTTGCAGGAGATCAGTTTCTATGAAGATGGTGAGCCCAAAATAGATGGAGAACCTGGAGATTTAAAGGTAGGGGTCTTTTCTTCCGAGCCTGAAAGATTTCATTTGCTCATTTCGGATGTCTAGAGAGGATATTTCTGTCCTTGTAGTAGCATATACGGGTCTGCTACCCTTCAGTCGAGGCTTCCTCTTACAGTTTATGGCCTTCTGGAGTGAGACGAATACTTTTACGGAGGAGCATGTCCTAACAAGTTTGCCATGACAACTGACACACAACATTGATAACTGTGTTTTTGGTTTTGCTGTCACAGTTTCGTATCCGCACGGCACCCCATGCAGTTTTCAAAAGAGAAGGGAATGACTTGCACACCACTCTCAATATATCTTTGGTGAGGATTGGCTGGATACATCTCTATTTATTTTGTTTTGTTCTAAATTCCTTCTAAAGCAATTCTCATCTGTTCGACATGTATCAATCGGAAGAACTTGAACACAGTTCCACAATGTTTACTCTTTCTGCTCTCTGCAATTCTTTCCCAGGCATCCGTGCCTAAACAAATTTCTCCCTGTTTTAAGTCCGAAAATAAATTTAGATCTTAGTTGGAGCTTGGAGGGTCCAATTGACATAGTCCAGACTCCAGAAAAAGGAGTCATATTCCTCAGTTAAAACTGGGTTTATCCTTGAAGGAGCTAGTGCTCTTATTTTCCTTGGTCATTTTTCTGTAGTGATGGACTGCTCACATAGTCATTCCTATTGATGTTTATGGAATGGGTGATATATATGGAAAACAGGAGCCCATATGTGAACTTAAACAGAGGTACCTCGTTTGTTTTAATTCATTATTGTTGCTTGTATGTTGCCAGGTTGAAGCTCTTGTTGGATTTGAGAAGACCGTCAAACATCTTGATGAACATTTGGTAGATATTGGATCAAAGGTGAGTTTGAACTCTTCTTGCATCGCTTCAGTAGTGTTTAATGATCCCAATAAATGTGGCAAAATACCTGGTATATCGATACCTGTTTTACGAGTTTCAAAGCACTTTGACCTTGGCTTTCAATAATCTAGCTTTCCTAAGCTATAATCTCCCTTAAAATGCTTGTCAAACACACCCTTACGGGTCATTTAGTTCACCGACTAGTCCATGTGAAGAAGAAAGTTGTGTCCTAGGGAACCTCCACTGTGGGAATTTACGTCCTAAGCAAAACCTTAACGTGCGTCATACAGAAGGTTCCAAACCTAGCATATGCATGAACCTAACCATGTGAAGTAATTGTGATACAAGTGAGGCCTTACAGACAAGAAGCAACATATAACTAATGTTTTGATTTCAGGGCATTACGAAGCCCAAGGAAGTGAGAAAGTTCAAAGGAGAAGGGATGCCATTGTACTTGAGCAACAAGAAAGGCGATCTCTACGTTACCTTCGAGGTATTGTTTCCGACTTCACTAACAGAAGAACAGAAAAACAAGATCAAGGAAATCCTTGCTTAGATTCAGACAGTTTTTGTTCGGTCGAGGATTCACCCATTGTAACATGATGAATTATATTGTCCTAGCCTCTCCTCTCCTCTTCTCCTCTCTCCAATTTTTCTTTCTTAACACCTTTCAGTTGTTTTACAGTGTAGAATAGGTTTAATTGATACTGCAAAAACTAGCATTGATGAGTGATGAAAAAAGATTAGGAAACATATTGTAGAAAATAGCACCTATTCTTTTGATTTTGAAGGTCCTTATCACTCAACTGATTTATATCCTGACTGTAAATTGTACCAAATCGGGATTATACATCAGCCATTCAGCTAATCTAGTGTTAAGATTTAGTTATCGAACATTAGCTACATATTATGACGGATACCTGCAATTAGGATCATAATTTCATAATTGAAATGCGATTCGTTGGCACCGATTTTCTAAAGACTCCTACCTGAAATGCCTAAATCTGGTAAACATTTAGCATAACTATTTACCTTTAGCAGCAAAAAAAAAGGCTTCAACGTTTTCAACGAATTGATTGTTTAACGTCGTTTATACAACTATTTAATTATCATGAAGATGACCATTTGTCGTAATCCTTGAATGGAATGTGTAGAGGTTATACGTAAACAGGGTACTATTTATCTAGATGGCTCTAATATGTATGTAAGTGATCATCCAATTTTATTGGAAGACCACTATAATCAAATGACAGTTGCTTTTACGTGAGTGACTTGAACAAATATTAATTCCAAGTTTGGGAAATCCTACCTAATTTCAAGACACTTTTCATTATTATTAGTACTTCACTTATTCCCACCTACTTAACTGAAACCCAACAATCAAAAAACGTAGTTAATGCCTTGAGAGATTTATTTTTGTAGTTATTAGTGTAGTTTCTCATGTGCAAAAGAAGCCGACAATAGCGTGTAAAATACGCAGTTTGCTCAGTCTTCTTACACCAACTTGCAACCTAATTCGGACCACCTGTATTTATGGCTACCTTGTGCCAAAACAAAAAACAAGGAAAAATATTAGTATTAATTGATACAACTAGAACCAACTTTTCATTGTTAACGCAACAGTAAATCACTCAAAACTTATTACTATAATGTTTCGTGTTTGTCCCATAATATGATTATACGTGAGTGTTTTATATTTTCGTTATACAATACGAGTTTAATTTTCAGATAGCTCTTCTTATAATTTAGAGTTGCTAGCTAATAATTTTCGAACTCTCATTGGTTACATATTTTCATTTATATGTAAGTTGATCTATAGTGTCATTTCCTAGAATAATGCTCAAATAAAAAATAATTCTCAATATCCATGAACTTCAAAACTAATTCCCCAAATACCGTCCAGTTCACGTAGGAACGGAACCCGAAAGTCAGCCTCGGGAAAGCCGCTAATGGCCATAGCGGCTCATTAATTAGGCAAAATCAAAACTCTAAACCCAGCTTTCTCCCTCTTCCCTCCCTCTCTGTCTCGCTCTCTCTCTCTCTCCCTACACCCATACCCACTCTAAAGTCTAAACCCAGCTTTCACCACGAACCTGGTGGCCAGCCACCCAGCGACACCAATTACCCCCCAAAACCCACTCACCAAGCCGGCCATCCAGGACCACCTGACAACTTCCGGCGAGTACCTGCGATGGCCAGAACGCAGAGCTTTTGACTTGTGTTTGATTGAAAAGGTTAGAGTAAAAACTTAAAAAACAAAGCCGTTAACTATGTTGGCGGTTCATTTAAAAAAGATTATAAAACAAAAGCCGCTATAAGTAACGGCGGCTATGTTCAAAGGGAACCTCCAATAGGATTGGCAGTTTATTCATTGTGCACGTATGCCGGAGTCTTGTTTGGAGAAATTACAAAAACCGCTATTATTACTAACGGCTTATACAGTTAATAAGCCGCTATTCTCTTTAGCGGCTTAGTACCGAACCTGAAATTGGAATCTTCCCTGCATTCGTGCCTACGTGGCGCGGTATGCAAGGAAATAAGTTTTGTAGTTGCTATACTTTGGGAATTATTTTGCTTTTTAGCATTATTTATGGAAATGACACCAATCTATAAGCTTGTAATCTTGTTTTTGAATTAATTAATCATGGATTTGGTGTTAGCTTGATCCACAAATCCTGTACTTGTACACCTTATAAGAAACTAAAAAGATATTACTACGTTAACAACTCTACCTAAGTCTTCCAAACAGCTCAAAAAAAATATAACCTCATGCGTGATTAATTAATTAACACTAAAAATATGATTACATGTTAACTTAGGGCTTTAGAAATAGTAACACCTTATTCATCAGTGACATAGAAACTTGGATTAATTTATTTGTTGACCAAATTCTCATATGGCATTGAAAAATGAATTTACAAAACAGATTTTGAGGGGACACGGATAAAGGAGTTTTGTTTCTATTTGAGCAGAGAAAATGGATAAAGTATATAGGAGTAAAATAATAATAATAGTATCATATACTCCGTATGTTTTATGTTTACTTGAAGGAAAGGTATTGTATATAGTAAAGTATTTATTTATATTTGTATACATCTCATCTACAAAATTATGACGTGGCAAAGATACAAGCTGCCTGGAAAGCAGAGTTCAAATCGTGTCCCAAATCAAAATGCTGGCATCCCCCAACAACTTGTGTGGCACGTGATAGGTCGGCCAACACGTTACATTCCTCACCATACTATTATTCATTCATTCTTCATTTATACGACGTCGTTGGCAACATGTACTCAAGACATGTGCATTCTTTTTTCCTTTCTAATGCAGATAATAAATAGATTAATGCAGATTGAATTTGAATCTTGATCTCTCATATGAGTAATGAATTATATGCGATTAATTTTAAATTATGTCAAAAAATATTTAGTTATTAATATCATTCACTCAAATAGAACTGTCTTATATTATAAAATGTTATTTAGAATAGAATACAGTGTTTATAGATAGAAAAAATGTACTTCTACACCAATAGGTGTATATTACCAAATAGGAGCTAGCGATGATTACTTTTCAAATAGTAATTGCTATTGTTTTAAAAATTAATTTGCAATGTCATTAGAAAAAGATGAATTCAGTAAACACTATTCAGCCAAATAAATGTGTTACTCGTTACAGTTTCACCATTAAGCATAAGGAAGTCGTGTATGTTGTGAGATCTCACACTTTTTTTTTCCTCTATCATAATTTTTCTTATTCTCTTTCATATTTCCATTATTTTATAACACATTTTATTAGTATAATCATTCCATAACCTAGTCTCCTAGAAACTTTTACGTGGATGAATAATTAAGCTATTGACTAATACATCTTCATGGTAGGACGTTGTTGTGTGCCGATTTGAGTTTTGACTAATGAGTAGATTTCGTTTCCACTCAAACCAAAAGAGAATATTTTATCTATTTTTTTATTTTTTATTTCTCTGAACTAAAAGAGATATCACCCATTTCCCTTTTTCCTTTTTATTTTTTTTATTAGTAATATATACGACCTTTTTGGTCGCTTTTTTACCAATCAAACAGGCAAACGCCTTGGTACAAAATCCCAGGAGTGTTTCATTTCATCACATCACATAGTTTCTCCATTTCTTTGGGAACTTTCATTTCATTCATATTTCATATCACACAAACTTTGGTTCATATTGGTTGTTACCTCTTTCCTTCTTCTCCTCCTTTCTCTTTCTCTCTCTAAAACTCACGAAAGACACACAAAGATCCTACGTAAAATCACACCTTAAAACCAGCACAAAAGAAGAAAGAAAGAAAGAAAAAAAGCATAAAAAACAGAGGAAAAAAGAGACCCAGATACAAAATCCACAAAATTTCTCGAAAACAAACACGACCCAGATTAGGAAAACCGGTTTAGAGCAAAACCCAGAAAGGAAAATGGATAGTTTGTTTCTAAGAACAGGGTTGCCGGGTTTGGGCTCATCGATAACCGTAAACAGTGGGCCGGAAGTTGGGCCTGGGCCAGGTCCGTTTCGGTTCTCGGGTATGGGCCGGGTGCCGGGTCCGGTGAATGCCATATCGGTTGACAAGGGTGGTGGTGAAACGACGTCGTGTTCATCGAGGTTTTCGTTTCCGTTTAGATCTCTGATATTTGGTGGTGGGGCCCACAAACAGAGTGCTAAAGGGGTTGCATTAGACGACGCCGTGTTGGACGATGACGTGGCGGGGGTGGAGGAGGGTAGTTTGGGGAGTTTGGGTGAGTCTGAGGGGCAGAATGGGAACTGGGTCTTGAAGATCCTGCATGTTAGGTCTTTGTGGGAACAGGGGAAGGGTGAGGGGCAAAATGGTAATAATGTACCTTCATTGGATGGTGATGGTGATGGTGATGGTGATGAATGTGGTGATGGATGTGATGATGGATGTGGTGTTTGTGATGATGATGAAAAAGGGGAAATGGAATTTGACAGAAATTCATTTTCAAAGTTGTTAAAGAAGGTTTCTTTGGCTGAGGCTAAATTGTATGCTCAAATGTCTTATTTGGGTAACTTGGCTTATAACATCCCTAGCATCAAGGTATGATTTTGGTTTTATTTTTTATATTTTAGCTGTTGTTTTTGTTGTGTTTTGATTTTGGGAAATGATGCAATGTGTGTTTGTTATGTCACTTTTGTTTATGTAATGCTAATCATGATTTAGATGTTTGTTTGCTAATGTTGATTAGAAGCTCATGTGTACACTGGGTGTATTGTATATATCAACCTTTTGGGGGCGACTTTTTGTCTTAAAGGGGGACTCTTGAATTATGTGTTTTAACTTTCTATGGAGGTCACCTCCTAAAAGTCACTCCTAGAAAGCGTAAAAGTCATCTCTATAGTTGGGTGTATTGTATACACCTATTGTAACTGAGAAGTTTGCATGTTTTCCCTTGTGTTTGTTATGATTGTATCCTGTCTTTTATGTTTGTATGATGTTGTGTTCTGTATTTTATTTAATTTTTCTGGTTTATCAAAATCGATTATGGACTAGCCTAAGTTAACAGAGAGAAAAGGGATTGAACCTTTATTTGTGTAGGAGAAAGGTGTGTTTTTGTGATGATGAATAAGTTAAGTTAGTATCAGTAACAACATACATTGTGTACATTGATTGGAAGGTGTATAAAGTTAGCTAAATTAGGTGATGACGGCTCTGAAGAACAGTTTTAGTGTTGTGGTCCAAGCCAATGGTTGTCTGGTTTACTTTTGCTTCACATTTTTTTATGTGCCTACTGGTTTTACTAAAACTGGGATTCTAATTATGTACCTGAGAATGAAGCCTTTAGGCCGTGTATCTTATTGAGTTAATAGTTAATATTAGCTGTTTTGTACTTTTGTTTGCTTGTCATTAGCTTTCAGTTGTCCCTTTTCTCTTTTGGTGGAGTATTAGTTTATGATCACCCTGCAAATATTATAATGTCTCTGGCACTTTTGTGTGGAATTGTCTTTAATGGTGTTTCTTTCCCATATGTAGGCTAGGAATCTGCTGAAACGCTATCGTCTTCGATATGTGACCTCTTCAATTGAAAAGAGGGAACAGTTGGCTTTGGCTGAAAAGCAAGAACAGTTGGCCAACGCAGAAGTAGAGAAACAGTCCCAAGAAGCCGGAAACGAGGATAACAGTGAAGTGGAAGTTGCAAAAACTGAGAATGAGAAGGCTGAAAAATCCCGAGTGAGCGCATCTGCTGCGATTCAGATTGCTGCCTCTGCGGCTTCCTATCTCCATAGCCGGACAAAGACCATTCTTCCCTTTAGATCTTCAAACAATGATGAGGTGAATCATGATAAGCTGAATGTGGATGGTGGGTGTGCTAATGATGTTTCCCTTAACTCGGAGATGGCGTCTCTTATGGCCACCACAGACTCGGTGACTGCTGTGGTTGCTGCAAAAGAGGAAGTGAAGCAGGCTGTTGCTGATGATCTTAACTCAATAAGCTCGTGTCCTTGTGAGTGGTACATTTGCGATGAGGACAAGACTGCTACGAGATTTTTTGTCATTCAGGCAAGAATTATTCTCTTAATGCTATAGATTTCTGGCTTATTTTGGTCTTTTAGTGAAATTTGCTTTATGCCAAGCTATCAGCAAATTAATGGCTGTTTTTAAATGTGATTGTTTATAGGGATCGGAGACACTGGCTTCATGGCAGGCTAATCTACTCTTCGAACCCATTTTGTTTGAGGTAAATTCACGTTCCCTCTATTCTTGCTTCGGTCAGCTATTCAATTGTAGCAGTCCTACTGGATTTGTGTTTGGAATTAGGCCATATTGTCTGGTTCAAAGAACCCAACTTCCTTATGTAAGCTGAAAGTCAGTGGAAGTTGAACTCTCATATAAAAGTCGGAACTTCTAAGGATGTAATTTGGAACAACTCTGTAGTTTTCCACGAACTTGAAGTCCCCAACGCCCATGCTCACGTGCAACCAACCAGACGAGGTAGATCTGCTTAATAATGTGGATTGATAACTTTCAGGGGCTGGATATCCATGTGCATAGAGGCATATATGAAGCTGCCAAAGGAATGTACCTGCAAATGTTGCCTGAAGTCCAAGCCCACATGAAAACTCACGGAAGCCGTGCGAAGTTCCGTTTCACGGGACATTCTCTCGGAGGAAGTTTGTCTTTGCTCATTAACCTCATGCTGCTGATGCGAGGCGAGGTCCCAATTTCCTCGCTTCTCCCTGTTATCACTTTCGGGTCTCCCTGTGTAATGTGTGGAGGGGATGACCTACTTCGCAAGTTGGGACTTTCCAAGAGTCATCTTCAGGCAATTGTCATGCATCGGGATATTGTCCCACGAGCTTTCTCTTGCAACTATCCTAGGCCTGCAGCTCAGCTTCTCAAGGCTGTCAATGGGAACTTTCGGAACCACCCTTGCCTAAATCACCAGGTACGATTTCATTACTTCTTCCATCTTCTGATTTTGTGGCAAAATGTAAATCACTTTAACTGCTCAGCCTTATCCACCCTATGGTTTTGACAATGTGATCCATTTTCCTTAACAGAAGCTACTGTATGCACCAATGGGAGAGATGCTAATTTTACAACCTGATCCAAACCACTCTCCTCAACATGATCTCCTCCCTTCTGGCAGCGGTCTGTATCTCCTAACCTGCCAAGTTTCCAACATTAATGAGGCCGAGAATCAACTCCGGGCTGCGAAGAATGCATTCCTGAACTCGCCCCACCCACTTGAGATCCTGAGTGACCGTTCTGCCTACGGCAATGGTGGGACCATCCAACGAGACCACGACATGAACTCCTACTTGAAGTGCGTGCGCGGCTTCATCCGTCATGAGCTGTCCAGAATCCGGCGAGCTGAGCGGGCCCGTCGCCGCAAGGTTATGTGGTGGCCCCTCGTGACACCACGTGTTGTCGAGACACGTGTCGTCGTGGGGACCACCACCACAAGCGGTGGGGTGGCTGGGCCCCACCGTTTCAACTTCTCGGGGGTTGTGAGGAATGGGAGGGAGTCGATAAAGCGATTTAGCCGGCTGGTCGCGTCGCAGCACATGCATTTGCTTGTTGTGTTCCTCATCCCAGCGAGGATGCTACTAATTGGCGCTTACAGGGTGATTAGCCCTCATTAGTCCGTCGATAATTATGGAGATGAATGTACAGTCATGGCTGGCATGTTGGATCGAAATTTCTTTATTCATTGGTGTCGTTAGAAGCTCTACGCGAGTTTTTCATCGAAGAAGAGCAAATAGTAGGTTTCCTCTCTTCCATTGTAAGGCAAAGAAATGTCAGAAAAACAGATGTCTATTGTAGTTAAGATGTATTACTACTAAACACACAAAAAAATAGGTGAAAAGGAGATAGAAAGTAGTTCTCCTATGAAGATTCAACTAGTACTGGATCAAGCTATACTACTTTGTAAATGTTATACTTGGAAATTTGGATATGTCAAGGTAGCATATAGTATTTTCGAGTTATGTTGATCTTGCTCTGAAAATTTATGTGTGCATGATATGATATCAGCTTGGAACTGTTCATTATACTGATTGCACTTGACTACTTGTATATCTTAGATGAAGTTATGTACTCGTTCACACTTTCGTATAGGAAACAACCTCATGATAATGAAATGAACTTGTTGGTTGAGAAGTTCTTGATTAGGAATTAGGATTTAAGATGGGCAACTTGAAAAATCTGGTTATGTGACCAATATTGATTGAACTGTCACTATACCAATATCACAATCATTGATACACATTATTACATCATGCTTGCCATATTGAGCAAAGGTGTGTCATGCCTTTTGTAAAGGAAAGGTACCTTCAAGTCTTGAGCCGGAAAAGCAGTTATACATCTTATTCTGGCCTTGGAAAATATTTAACTAGACCAGTGATTGAACAACATCAATAAATAATTCAATAAATATACACAAATTTGTTTATAGACTTGGGTTATGGGTTAGACCAAGTAGAAGTCGCTATGCAAGACCTAGTATAAAATTCAACTATTTTCAACCATCTTTACATAGTCAATCAGTACCCAACTTACTCTTTTTTTTTTTTTTTTGACGAATATCAATCAGTACACAAATGCACCTAATGACAAGTAAATTTAGTTATGCTTGTATTATTATCTTCTTCTTTTTTTGGTTCATAGGAAGCACAAATGCCAGTACAATACAATGCGGGGAGTGGGATTCGAATCTGGGACCTAATGTACCCAGAACCTCAATCTTAACAACTAGGCCATGACATCCTTGGTATGCTTGTATTATTATCTTAGTGGCCATAAAAGTATTTCAATGTTCATAGTAATGTGACTAATGTTAGTATTTTTTTTAAAGTACATATGATATGCGTGTGACAGAAAATGCTAAGACCGTATCAATAATTACGAAGATTATGTTGATGAATTATCTGATTGTGGCTCCACTTCCACGTTCTTATGCCAAAAGGGAAGAAAGCGAAGCACATAATACAGAAAATACTTGAATTGAAAACAGAAAGAGGGGAATATTGAGGTATCTGGATACAGATAATGGAAAATAATTGATGAAGTGGTTTAGATACTAATTGTGCCTATCCAAATTTCCATCCAAAAAGGACTTATATAGGGGACCATGCATGGCCCTATTTCTATGTTGCTTCCAAAATCCACATAAAGGCCTTAACATAAAATTGACATGCATGAGTTTATATCATAGTCAGCTTCATGTCACCACCCTATCCTTCACTTTTCATGAAATTTTGAACACCAAGAACAAGAAAATTAATATTAGTATGATTTATGAGTAGCCATTACAAAATAAAACTCAAATTGGCTAATATTACGGGAGAGATCAGAAAACCTTGGAGAAAAGCCAAGAATGTGAATGTGACATTACAATATGTAGATTGTAGCTCAATTCAGCATATAAATCTTATCCAAACCTAACAACGTTGAGAATATCACGTGTATTTTTATTTATTTA
>ONZA01006948.1:11418-25059 GCA_900322205.1 Kewa caespitosa
GCTTCTCTTGTACTGCAACTCAACCCCCCATTCTTCTCTCTCTACTTTCCTCTCCATTTTTTCCTTATTTTCTTTTTCCCCAAAAAAAAGAAAAAAAAAAGAAAAAAAATCAATAATAATATGATGGAAATTGAAGAAGAAATAGATGTGCAATCGAATCCATTTTCCAGTATCCATTTCTTCCTTTCCGGTTTCGATCCCCATCACCACCACCAGGTTCTCTTTTTCCATACATATTCATCTCTCTCTCTTTTTTTTTTTTTTATTTTTTTTTTATGTATTTGAGCTTTATTTGTTGATGTATTTAATTTAGTTTTTTTTTTTTATTTATATATAAAAAACAAAACAAAACAGGTGAGAACGAAGCTAGTGAGTGTAGGTGGAGTTGAAGTTGGAGAGTACGGACCTGATTGTACTCATGTTATCGTCCACAATCTTACTTCTGTATGTTCCTTTTTTTGCTCTCAATTTGTCATTTTTTTTTTGTTTAATGTATAATTCATTATCTTTATGCTATTATTGATTGTTGAATTTGACTTTAATTTATGTTTTTTTTTTTTTTCCTCAAATGAAATTAGTGAAGGTTTATTATCTGTACTGCTCAGTAATGTGACCGAAACAATATCATTTTTTTTAATAGAGTAAAGGTTTCGTATATATAGTTTGTTAGAATCTTAGGAAATTGAAAATAATCTGAAATGAAAACATGCATATTCTCAATGTTGAAATAGTGTAATTGTTGTATAGTTTGTGCTGAAAAGTTAACTCATACCGGAAAGTGGAATTTTGTCGGTACGATTATCAAGTAGCAAAGGTGTGAGCGTCTTCTAAGTAGTCGATGCGATGCTATTTCGGAAGAAAGTTAGAGTATTTGTAGTTCGAAAATGGACAAACTGTTATTGAAGGGTTGAAAGAGTAGTTTCAGTATTTCCCAGCTTGAGAATGCAAAAAAGTGAATAAAAATGTGATGAATTGATTCACAGACTTGTTTAGGCTTTGGAACTATGTTTTACGAGGTTGAGTAGTATGCAATAGCGTAGCTTGGTGGCAATGCTTGTGTTTGTTTGTTATTAATGTGTATCCGAGTTCCATTGATACTATACTGGAAGCCTTAACTTCTCAAGCACCGTGTCTTTGTGCTGGAAAATTAATAATGTGCGTGTCATCTGTATTGTTTGTTATTGTAGGCCTTAGTTGGACATCTAATATTCTTACTTTCTTGCTTTACGTTTTCCTGTTTATGTCATAGTTGTTTGAACGTAGAGTGTCACCAATGAATGCAGGATGATCCTATTTGTGTTCGTGCTAGAAGGGACAGGAAGACACTTGTTACAAGTTTGTGGGTCGATCATAGTATAGATTCTGGCGAGCCGATTGATCCAGTCTCTGTAAGTTCCTTGCTATTTACTCTTTCACATTGTTGCATGTTTGAGTTCCTATCAAATTTAGGGGTTGCAACTTACAAGTTTCTGTACTCGAATAACTTCCATCCCTTGTTATGTAGTCCTGGTTTTGGGTGCTTTTTTAATTATAACTCAAGCCTCGTTTGATTTACTTGGGGAGATTTGTTTATCTCTAGAGCTTTGTTATTTAGCTTTCATATTGTATTTGCAGATTATGTATAAACCTCTGAAGGACCTGAATGGGATTCCAGGTGCTAAAGATCTAGTAATGTGCTTGACTGGATACCAGAGACATGAGAGAGAGGACGTTATGGTATGCTGATATTATGTTTTGCTGTGGTTTCTTGTCTTTGATGATCACTCCAGATGTAATGATGTGACTGTGAGGGTTAGTTTCTAGCAAATATAACTGATACTTTTGCTATGGATGTCTTCAGATAATGGTGAGCTTGATGGGGGCTCAGTTTTCGAAGCCACTGGTGGCGAACAAAGTTACTCATCTTATATGCTACAAGTTTGAAGGTTCACTTTCCATTCTCTCTTCCTAGTCCTGAGTATATCCTGTTCTAGTCCTTTTTTCTGTTGAAATTTGGCCTAAGGGGTCTGGTGGATGCTTGGATCTTTGCTCCAGCCTATGAGCTTCTTTGATTTCCATCTTGTTCTATGTGGAGTGTTTTCAATAGGGAGAAACATGGTTGCTTCACTGGCGATTGTTTTTCTGCTTTTTCGTATTTTGTGTTTGTACCTTGTTTCTATGCTTGGTGTAGCAACTGGTGGTCTCCTCTTGAGTCTTGATGCGTAATCAGAATACCACAAAAAAAGGGAAAAAAGGAAAAATATATGGAGAATATTTGAGATTATTTGATGGTTATAATTACTATTGAGAAGAAAAACATGGTAGAATATAAGTTTGCTGTTATATTGTGCTTTGTTGGAGGCTTGGAGCTGTTTTTGCTTATTTACATGCCAAAGCAGATTCAGCTTTGAGATAATATGCTGCTGCAAAGTTGCAAAATCTGTTGATGCTGAATATTAAATTCATTATACATAATTCTGGTGCTCTTGGCAAAATACAAAACAATCTTTGATAGTGATTTGTGTGACACACACACTCTGCAGTTGGTTGCCACTTGTCCTAACACATGAATTTCCAATCTGCTGGTGCTCAAGTATTTTCATATTTACAAGGCCACCATGGATCCATTATCCAAGTTCCATATCTGTTAGCATGCCTGGGTATCCTTGTTTGTGTGAAAAAGTCCAATCCAACACACTTTTGTTCAATTTTGGGTCTTCCAGTATATTTCCATAGTTGAAATTCACAGTGGATGGCTGATTATGGATGACATTTTCTCTTCATGCAGGGGAGAAATATGAACTGGCTCGGAAGTTTAACACGATAAAACTTCTTAATCATTATTGGTTAGCGGATTGGTATGTCTGATTCACCACTGTGATCTGTTTGAAGTTTTGAACTGTTTGAGATTATTGCCTTAATATCCACTTTGGTTTAGGGATCTTCTAATCTTGCATTATGTGTATCTGTATACACAGTTTAAAGGCTTGGAAACTTCTTCCGGAGGAAAACTATGCTAAAAGGTGAGCAAGTCAACTCCTGTGTCACTACTAACTAGATGGTGTACTGGGGAAGGGGGATGTTCTTAAGGTTGTGAATCTTGTGATGTCTTATAGTAGTTATGGATATGGATTTGAAACACCAATTTGATTTCAGATTGAAACCTTTTCCCTTCCATGTAGTACTGTTCAGTAGAGCTCCAGGAATTAATGTTTCTCTCTCCCTGCACCTCTCTGTTGCACCTCTCTCTCCTTTCAAATAGGTGCGTGTTTGATTACTCTTTCATTTGTCTTGAGTTATCAATTTGAGGTGTCTCTTACCTGCAGTGCATATGAACTAGAGATGATGGGAGCTGAGGCTAAGGATTCTGATGATGAAACTGGAGACACTGTCGGAAAGCCAACTGATGGAAGAAACATTAACGAACTGGGTGGCACACAACAACATCCTGCGATGCCAAGCAGGGTGTCAAGCCCGTCTACACAGCAAAAATTGCCTAATAGCATGAATATGTACGATATGAACTTTCCGATCAAAGAAGAAATACAATCTGATCAGGCATCAAAGTCTACACACCTTATTCAGATGGGTCAGCATTCCCCAAGGCGCTATAAAACGCCTGATCGAATGGCTGCTACATCCGATAATTTGTATTCTGAAAATGTTACGTCCAACCAGATCGATAATGAGCTTCCGTCTACTTCTGGATATGCTAAAATTTCTGCTGGTTCTGCAGTTGAGAAGGCTACTAGTTGCTCAAGGAAGACTCCTCCAAGAAAATCTACTCTTCCGTTGTCTGTGGGCGACGGCTTGGGCAACATAAACAAAGATAGCTCTGAAAGATCAGCCGTTGCTGACAATGGAGCTCCTTTTGGTGCAGGAAAATCTCCAAAAAGATCCAGACTCTCCTTGCATGCAGGGAAATCAGGCATTTGTGATGGAAGACTGGAAGAAAATATAGCTCATAAGATAACTGATGTGTGTACTGCAAATGTAGAAGTAGACAAGGGAAAAAGTGCTTTGGCAAATGGTGAAGGACCAAGCTCTTTTGAGCTTGGTGGCTCTAATTCTGCGAAGCGTAGTCCTCTGAACTCCAGAAAAACTCCTAAAACATCCAGTCTCTCCTTGCAAACTGTAGAAAAGGTGGAGAGGACAGTGGTGGATATGTGCATTTCCAATGGAGGGCCAGATAAGGGAGTGTCTGCAAGTGGAGGAGCTAGTTCAGGTGTACTCCCACAAAAGAGGAAGGTGGATGGTCAGTTAAACGTTTCTCATGCTACTCCCAAATCACAGAAGTTAACCGCCCCGGCCAGTAAAAGAGTTGATGCAACAGAACCTACAAGCTCAGCTAGTAATCCTCTCACGAAAATAGAAAATGTTTCGCTTAATCTTTCCAGCCATACTGGAGATGAGACTGCTAAGTCATTGTCTGCAGATATTTCAACACCTAATGTTTCTTCTGTCAAGTCCAAGGTGAAGAGTGTTGCTGCCTCGAGGACGTTGGGCTCCAGGATGCTGCAAGCAAGTAAAACTATGAATGTGGCTGATATGACTAGCCCTAGTGCTGGGAGCGTTTCTACGTCTACTTTAACATCCATTGCAAATGAGAAAGCAGTGCCACAAAATCAGCAACAAAAGGATACTTTCTCTCCTAGTGCCAAGGACTTGGAAGATACTAAGTCAGGGAGTCCCGAGTTGTACACAGATGATCAAACTGGTAAATCCAGTTCGAAGCCTCCAAGAAAGAAGACAGTTGCTAGGAAAACATTGGGTTCCAGACCCAAGTTAAGCAAAAAAACAGCTGCAATTCAGAATGGTTCTCTCAGTGTCAACCCCTTTCAAAATGATGCAGCCATGCATTCAACTGGTCAGTTGGATGAGAACCATGCAAATTTTCCCGTGATGAGAGTCCCTCCTGCGGAGAATGATTCCATTGATTTGGGGTTGAAATCTCTTCTAAAGTCTGGTAATGAGGTCAATGATTATGAAGGGTCCTTAGATGATGAAACTGAGCCTCCGCCTGAATTGGATGTACAAGATGAGATGACCGTGACAGGTGAATTGTTGCATTCGGGAGAAACAAGTTGGAAAGCTGGTCCTGGTGTTTTGCTTCAAACAGATGAGGCTGATGTTGCGAATGCAGCTGCTGACAAGAACGGGCAGAATGAGCCATTACCTGATACAGGTGTTAAAAAGCAAAATTTGGCTACTCAGAAGAAGGGTATCTCTGGTAAAACCAAGAAAAAGACTGTCGCTGTAAAGGAAAAGCCTAACGATGCAGACAAGGCTGCTGGTGGAAAGACCTCTGTGGATAAAGTAACAGAGAAGGAACAAGTTGTGTGTGTGACTGAGAAGAAAAGGCAAGGTGCTCTGCCGATAAATAAACTAGAAGGGCTAACAGAAGTGCAAAAGGAGAAGTCTATTGTTAGTGATGATGAAGGTACAAGCAAGGGTGGGATGCACACAAAGAAGTTGGCTGGGAAAAAGAAGGGTGGCACTCTATTAAATAAATCAGAAGGGCCTACAGAAGTGCAAAAGGACATATCTGTTGTCAGTGATGATGACGGTATAAGTAAAGGTGGGAAACACACTAAGAAGGTAGCTGGGAAGAAGAGGCGTGGAACTCTATTGCTAAACAAGTCCGATGCTCCTGCTGAAGTGGAAATGGAAACTGAGCCAGCTGTTCTTGATGAAGGTAAAAGTAATGATGAGAAGAACACTGATAAGTTGGCTGCCAAGTTGGGCCTGAACCAGGGGTCTGAGGAAACAGAGAGAGAAAATGATCCCAGCGTTGTTAGTAATCAGCATACAGCTAAAGGTGGGAAACAGGCTGCAAAGTTAACCGGGAAGAAGAGACGTGGCACGCTATTGTTAAAGAAGTCAGAGGGGCTTAGTGGAGTAGGGAAGGAGAATGAACCAGTTCTTGATAATGCTAAAGGTGAAACCCGTGGTAATAAACCAACTAAAAAATTGGCTTCTAAGTCGAACCTGACAGAAAGGAAAAATGATGAAATGGATGTAGATACAAAGGCTTTGAACCTTCCAGATAATGTCAGTTTGGTGAAGCAGGAACCTGCATGGTTTTTACTTAGTGGACATAAATTGCAAAAAAAGGAGTTCCAACAACTCATTAAGCGTCTCAAAGGAAAGCTCTGCAGAGATTCTCACCAATGGTCGTACCAGGCAACACATTTCATCGTCCCCGATCCCCTCCGTAGAACAGAGAAGTTCTTTGCTGCTGCAGCATCTGGGAGGTGAGTGTTTTTTGTGACGAATATTTACGCATGCCTGTGGAGTTTTATTTTAGACTGCACAGTACAATCTTTCAAGAAACAATCGATTTATACCATGATTTACCCGCAAGTGCAGGTGGATTCTGAAGACTGATTTCCTAACAGCAAGTAGTCAAGCTGGCAGATTCTTGGCTGAAGAGGCTTATGAATGGCATAAGAATGGTCTTAGTGAAGATGGTGCAATTAATCTCGAGGCTCCTAGGAAGTGGCGCCTGCTTAGGGAAAAAACAGGCCATGGTGCTTTCTATGGCATGCGCATTGTTATATATGGAGAATGCATCGCCCCACCTTTGGTATCTTCCTATTATCCAAACACTATTCTAATGCTCTTGATTTATCTTAAGTTTTATGTTTGTTAACCCATTGTATGCTAACAGGACACGTTGAAGCGTGCCGTGAAAGCTGGAGACGGGACAATCCTAGCAACCTCGCCGCCGTACACCCGTTTCCTGAACTCAGGGGTAGATTTTGCCATTGTTAGTCCCGGTATGCCTCGAGTTGATGTGTGGGTTCAAGAGTTCTTGAGGCATGAAATACCTTGTGTCTCAGCTGATTACTTGGTGGAGTATGTGTGCAAGCCTGGCTTTTCACTTGACAAACATGTTCAGTACAACACCCACCAGTGGGCTGCCAAGTCATTCTCGAAGCTGATCAGCATGTCAGAAGAGTGTGTATTTGTTGTTGATGCTCCTAAAACACCAGATAACAAGGTTAGTTCTGACTTAGCTTGTGTTGTTTGCGGCTCTACTGATAGAGGAGAAGTGATGTTGGTTTGTGGAGACAACAGCGGTTCCAGTGGTTGTGGAATCGGGACTCACATTGATTGTTGTGATCCTCCGCTCGAGGATATTCCTGAAGAGGATTGGTTTTGTCCGAAATGTACAGAGTCCAGAAATAAAACCACTCTAAGTACCAAGAAAAAGGCAGCTTCAAAGATCAGATCATGAGTTGTCCTGTGTAAATCCCAAAAGTAATGTACATTACTGTAGGACAAGGTTTAGAAACTAGAGACTATCAGATCTAATATAAGAGCATCAACTCGATGTTTTATTGGCATAATCGAGTTTGCATTTGTAGATCTCACTTGTTTCATTGGATTAGTAATATGTAATGTAGTGCCTAATTTCTTTTTAAACTACTCCATCTTCGTGATAAGCTACCGACGAAATGCATAAATATGGACACTCAGATCCACAAAGAGCTCGTCCTCATCCTCAGCCTGTTGAGTATAACATGGCTTACAAGTTGAACAAGAAAGTGAAGCTATGCATCCCATAACAATCTACAGTACTAAATAGTGAACTTTACATCTCTTCTTATAACCTCAAAGACCAATCAACCTTGTAAGTGAATAATGATCATGATTCATGCTCATCGTACATAACACAACATATTCAATAAATCTTGTGTAAAAAACAATAATTTGTGAAAATATTGGCAGATATAAATGATACTAGTATCCATTTACAAATAAGTTCGACACTCTCATGCAAGTTGGTTTGGGCCAAATCAAAACTCCAATTTGGGCCAAATCTAGATTTAATTGCCAAACAGACCATATATTGAGTCTGCTTTCCTATTTATAAACCTTTGGTAATGTTCTTACTAGAATTTCGTTGTAGACATGTAGCTTTGTGACTTTTAAGTAGACTCCTAATGTAAAGACACCATCTTAATAAACATTTAAAAAGTTTATTTTAGCTTTTAAATTAAAGTAAAAATAACCAACAAGTGGTTGGTGTGAGTGGTTTGTCACTCTCATCACTTAAGCAAGGTCGAGGGTTCGATTCTTGTGAACGTAAAAATTACTTGCTGGGAACACTTTACCCCTTCATGGGCCAACCCGGTGCGAGCTGTTCTTGTGTTGACATGGTCTAGGTTTCACATCATCAACAAGCATGTGAGACGTGCATGAAGGAGCGACATTTTGTTGCCCCTTACTTCCAAGTTCCTCACCATGAAGAAGTAAGCCAAATTTTCTAAAACTATGTCACCTATTATCCAATTTTTCACTAAAATATGAATTTCTATTTAACACATACAATTTTAATTTCTGAATATATAAGACGACATACAAATGCGGAATAAAATATTCGAACCAGATAATGATTGACCTACATTTGATGTAGTTATACATTATTATTATTATTATTATTATTATTATTATTATTATTATGAATTCGATTAGAGATTATCCTAAAGCTAATGAAATTTTGAAAATTTCAATAGAAAAGAATCGAGTAAAGATAAAGGCGAGAGACAAAACTGAAGAGTATGGATACACAGTATAGCCTGCAACATATATGTATTCATGACAATGAGGAGTTTTAAGTCCAGACTTGAGGGAACACAGAGAGATTATATGATAAGAGCACATGAAAGTATGATTCAATCACATGGTTGTCACTGACATCATCATATTATCTGGCCACGACCCTAACCCTAACCCCTTTCCTCTTTCCAAATTCCAATGTTCCCAACATTCAAACATCACGTGCCTCACACCCTCCCCACCCCCATTCATATCTCTGCTACACTTTTCACCTCAAGACAAAAACCCAGTTTCCAATTTTATCTCTTCACAATGACAATATGACTTTCGTATGCATGACATTAGTATGTCAGTTTGTATGTACGTACCAAAAATATTTATCCCTAGTAATGGGTATTAGATTAATATAGTGATGAACTTGTAAGGTGGTCCAAGAAGTAGGTATAACTTGTTTATAGTGTGCAATTGGATCATTGATGATGGTTTCATTCTCGGTTCCAATCGTAGTATTGTTTGATTTCTCTTTTATTTTAACATAACGATAAGATTTGTTGTTCGTAGTATGCTTTTACTTCATTTCAGTTTAGTTCTAAATTTGTCGTTTTAGTAAAATAATTGTGAAATATATTTTCTACCATTACAGATACTTTTGTGACACTTTTAATATTAAATGGCCTTTAATAAGAGTATGAGGATTATGGATCAAATAAGATGATACTTTATTACTTAATAAAATAAAATGCTTTCCAAGTTGATTACTAGAGGGCGACAATATATTACTCCATATATGCAAGTTAGAATGCAACATATATATACCTTCAAAAGCTTGAGATATTTAGTTTACGAACATGCGATTGATATCTATTAAGACCCTAATTATTTTTAATAGCATTTGACACCATGTCATTGCTAATTAGAGTTAGAAAAACACAAAGAAAGCAACATGGCATAACATTTATTCACATATTATAAAAACCAGGATTGGTCAAATCCATGAAAATATTCCACTTAAGCTATGTACTTGTACTATTCCATTCAACTCCCTATGCGAATGACCATAACGCTACCCTACAGAGCCTACACTAGCTCGACAAATACACTGTGATTTAGGGGTATCATGGTCATTTACGTGACTAAAGAATTGATCCAAAATTCAAACTTCAAACTTGACTAAGTACAACATTTTGTTTGTATATTTTGTGGTTGCCTTTAAGTCCAAGGGGGCTGCTCTTTGCCTCATATGACGTAAAGATTCATAAAATATTGTGGCATTAGTCCTTTATTCTTTTGAATGAATATTTTTATATTCCATAGAGTTAAAATCTGTGCAAGTCCTTGCCTTTCGCCACAAGATAACAAGAAAGAGATATAGAGTATAAATATTGATAAATTGATAAAATTCAGTCCAATGATCAATGAAAACACTTAGTTGAGGACAGGTTATTGTCAGAGCAGCAATTGAGGATTACTAAAAGATAGTAGTAGGGAGTATAGTACTGTATATAAACTGGCTAGGGTTCATACTTTAATGCACCTCCAATCAAAGAGTTTCAAAACATAAAATAATACCATATTCTTCTACTACTAGCTAAGATGTGAAGGCATGTCTTTTTTTTTTTTTTTTTTTTTTTTTAATTTCCCTCCACTTTTCCTCCACAATTAGCTTTGATGACTTGTATTTCCAGCTAACCATTTGATCTTTAATTAACATTAAAGAGCATGCCCATGTGGAGCCAAATCAAGGAAAGCAGATCTAGCCTCAACCTTAGGAACATTATTTTATAATAATTAGATTAGATTAATGAGTTGCAAGTCATGCAATGAATTATGATGTCATGTTTCTAATGAAATTATGATGGTAGGATTAATCATCTATATCATTTCAGTAGGTCTTAATAGACATGGTCTGCCGGGTACACCACAAAGAGTCACGCATCTAAGATATAAAGAGTCATATCCCTTGTATATAAAGATTCAGCTCTTGACAAAGAGTCACCCCCCAAGGCCAAAGAGTCACCCCTTGATAGATTCATTCTTCTGAAGCCAAAGAGTCACCCCTTCTTACAAAAAATCGTCCCTATAAGACTCTTGTATCTTGGGTATACGTGGTAGACATAATTTATACAAGATTTTGTAATATCATTTTGTGGTTCTGCCTCCTTGAAGGGGTGTCATTTGATCCTGTTGGTCAGTATTGTGCTAAACTTTAGTTTTGAGGTTTGTCATTTGTCATTATGAAAATATATTTGAGAGTAGACTTTGCTTCAAATGCCTCATGACTTTGCACTTGTGGTTACCTCAACTGCAAAAAGAGCAAATAAAGATTTAACTCACTTCCAAGGGAAGAAAACCTCCTAATTTCGGGGGAAAGAAAGAAGTGAAGTTTAATTAATGTACAAGTGAAACAATGCAAGCTAGATTAGGCATTGCATTTTGATAATGTGGATTGGAATCAGTGTTTTGAAAGATGTGCACTAAAATGCAGCCCCTTTAGACTTGTGTAATTGGACCATTTCTTTGAAGAGCTTCTTTGTTTTTGTTGTTTAATTGCCTCATGGGATCAAAAAGAATGGCAGCCTTTCTCTTCAAGTTATCCTTTTCTTAATTTACCTTGAAGATCATTTAAAGTACGTAGGGTTCCTATCCTACCAAACAACCTGTAAAAGTACTATAAGTACAAAAAGTCGAAATTAGCTAGAACCAAATTGGCTATATATGGTGTCTCTTTTAAGTTGCCTATTTCAAGAACTCATATTTAGTTACTACCAACTGTGTGTCATGTATCATTTGGATTAACATGTTCAACATGTGCTTGAGTCTTAATACTAGTTGAACAGTAGTCGAGTTCTTTTTCGGTGTAATTAAGCTGAAGTTTTAATTATGTTAGAAAAAGAAAAACATACATCCAATATTATGCATAAGCGTAAAGAATGTTCACATATAAACAAACATAATATTGGTCAAAACAATGTTTTAAATGCATCATATATAAAACATAAGTACTCATAGATAACTACTTCACGCAGATAGATGTTGGATGCACATATAGATAACACATATTAACTTGCGGGTAAGACATGCATGTAATATACACGTTACATTCATTTCACCATGAGATTGTGTTGTATTATACATATCATATTCTGTCTAAATCTACCAACTCATCACATTGCCTAATTATAGAATCTAAGGCATTGTAGACTCCAAAAACAAACTACTTTGTTACACCATTACTAATTTCGAAAATGAAATAAAATAAGAATGACCACCTATAGTTGAGTATATCATTCCGTGTCATATTCTTGGATTAGACTTCAAATTTACCCATAGGAACTGGCGATAATTTATAAAAGTCACTGAAAACATGTGAGAATCTAGCTATAGGACCACAAACACAAGAACCATAATGAGCACACACTACTAATCTCACTATCTTGAGTTTTGCGAAAGAAAAAACACTTGCCATGATCTCTAGCCAGTTCATGTATATGAGTTTACTTGTGCCAAAATAGTGAAAAATAATAAGAATAAAACCTAAGGGAATCCAATGAAAGACTTGATAGAGTTGCAAAAGGTCCAAATCAGGTGCACGGTTCACAATGCATGACCTCCCTAATTACTGAACCCTTGGCCTTGGGTTCCCATTATCCTGTACAATCCCTGTGACTAGCATCAATTGAGCCATCTATCCAACCATTTACTGTATGTATCGATCTTCCTCTTATCCAAGACAATTTATGAGGTTGATCTACCACTATTTTGTTGATGAAATTGATGAAATGTATATTTAAAGAGACCAATTAGATCGAGCTTGCATGATCAAATGTGTAATTTAACTTTATATTTTGATAATCGGAATGTAATGTTGCATTGTTATTGACATCACATGTTGTTCCTATCCTTATACTCCCACCGTTCCAGTTTATCTACCCACTTGTTTTTTCACAGTATTCAATGCAACACTTTGATCATTATTATCTACAGTTGTATATATGTTGTTATTATAATAAAATTATATTTGAAAACTATATTTCAAGACAAATCTCATAATATTAATTTCATACTATAATTTTAATAAATAAAGGTCAAAGTTTCTGAAATTTGACCACATAAAAAATAAGTGGGTAGAATAAACTGGGACAGATGGAGTATATCATAAGGTGGGGGCTTCTCCTTACTCTTCCTCTATATAGAAGTAAACATGATTTGTGCGAGTTTTCATAAAACTGTGTATAATCGTAGATCAAATATCAGTACAAAACGAATTAATTAAAAATTCTATAATCTATCACTGTTTTATTGTAATGATTTTCTGTATGAAATTCAACCATATATTGTATAAAATCATATGTTTTTCATATCAGTGAATGAATACTAATTTCTAACATTACTCCCAACTTCCGAAAAATTTTCGACGTAAAACTAGGTATTTATATTTTTCTTCTTATTTTTATTGAGATATCTTGTATTGACATGCTAATGCCTTTTACTAGACTTGTATTTTACACATCATACACAATTACACTTTGATATGTATGTACATATCCACACAATTTTTTTGATTCACTCATATGTTTGCTCTACAGTTTTCGCCCTTTCCAAATCCCAACACCCTTTTATGAGCTGCAATTGAGAGTGTGATTAGACCCATCCTTTGTTGTTATCAGGCTAGCCAGCCAGGCCTATGTAACAGTATGACCCATCCATCCTTTCCTTTTCAGGCAAGGTACCAATAACAGTGACCTGTACCTAACATTTTTGAAACTGCCAGACAGAAATACTGGTTCTCACCCGGTTTCAAAATAAAATTTTAGTATTCTATTTAGTACTAGTTTATACCCCGTACATCGCATTCGATTAAAAATAATAATTTATTAGCTTTTATAAAAATTGATTAGTACATATAATCATGAAATAGTTTTTTTTTTTTTTTAATACGAAAAAAAAAACAAAAAGAAGAAGAAGGAGGAGGAGGAAGAGCTTCACGTCGATTGATTTTTCTCAAGTTTACCTTATGTTTTTGGTTTGGTTTCCTTATTAAGTCAGAATAAACTTTTAAATATTGATTTATATGAAAAGTTTATTACCTTATTGTTA
>ONZA01006965.1:38010-49106 GCA_900322205.1 Kewa caespitosa
TGGAGTACGTTTCGGCCATTTATTTGGTCCGAAACGGCCTATATAGCCTTTGGTCCGAAACGGCCTATATGGTGGTCCCGGACACGTGTCATGCTTTCAAGGAAAACGCCCAAAACGGGCTGTAAAAGGGGTTTTAGGGAGCAACTGCCGCCATGGGTGGGGCTTATATTGATGTGGTAACGCGCCCGTGCGATGGCGGACCCAATCTCCCCCGGTCCCCGGGACGCCCCCGTAAACGGCCACGACCGAAGGCTATAAGTCACGAAACCAGTCCCACGGACAAATAAGGGCCCTACGAGGCCATTGGAGTCCGTTTCGGCCATTGATTTTGGTCCGAAACGGCCCATATGGTGATCCCGGACACCTGTCATGGTTTGAAGGAAAACGCCCAAAACGGAGTGTAGGAGGGTTCCCGGGAACAACTGCCGCCATGGGTGGGGCTTATATTGATGTGGGAACGCGCCACCCCGGGACGCCACGGAAACGGCCCCGACCGAAGGCTATAAGTCACGAAACCGACCCCCGGGGGTCCGGAATGAAATTCCACGAAAACTGTGCCACGGACAAATATGGGCCCTAGGAGGCCATTGGAGTCCGTTTCAACCATTGATTTGGTCCGAAATGGCCTCTATGGCGTTTGGTCCGAATGACCTATATGGTTGTCTCGGACACGTGTCATGCTTTGATGGAAAACGCCGAAAACGGGGTGTAAAAGGTGTTCCCGGGGACAACTGTTACCATGGGTGGGGCTTACATTGATATGACGCGCCCATGCGATGGCGGGCCCAATCACCACCGGGCACCGGATGTCCCGTAAATGGCCCCGACCGAAGGCTATAAGTCACGAAAATCGGCCCCTGGGTCCAGAACGAAATTTGACGAAAACTGTGTCCCTGACAAATATGGGCCCTAGGAGGCCTTTGATTTGGTCCGAAATGGCCTATATGGCCTTTGGTCCGAAATGGCCTATATGGTGGTCCCAAAGACGTGTCAGGCTTTGAAGGAAAACGCCCAAAACGGGATGTTCCTGGGGGCAAATGTCGTCATACGAAAATGCCCCGGACCGAAGGCTATAAGTCACGAAAATCGACCCCAGGGGTATAGAATGAAAATTGACGAAAACTGTGACACGGACAAATATGGGCTTTAGGAGACCATTGGATTCCGTTTCGGCCATTGATTTGGTCTGAAATGGCATGCATGGCATTCGGTCCGAAATGTCCTATATGGTGGTCCCAGAGACGTGTCGGCCTTGAAAGAAAACGCCCAAAATGTGTTGTGAAAGGTGTTCCCGGGGTCAACCGTCGCCATGGGTGGGGGTTGTATTGATTTGGGAACGCGCCCTTGCAATGGGGTGCCCAATCACCACCGGGCCCGTCACGCCCCGAAAATGGCCCGGATCGAAGGCTATTAATCACGAAAACCAAGCCCCGGGGTTCAGAATGAAATTTGACGAAAATTGTGCCTTGGACAAATATGGGCCCTAGGATGTCATTGGAGTCCGTTTCGGCCATTAATTTGGTCCGAATTGGCATGCATGACCTTCGGTCTGAATGGCCTATATGGCTTTCGGTCAGAAATGGCCTACATGGTGGTCCAGGACACGTGTCGGGCTTTGAAGAAAAACGCCCAAAACGGGCTATAAAAGGTTTTCTCGGGGGCAACTGTCGCCATGGGTGGGGCTTATATTGATGTGGGAACGCGCCCCTGCGATAAGGTGACCAATCTCCACCCTGCCCGGAACGCCCCGAAAATGTCCCGGATCGAAGGCTAAAAGTCACGAAAATCGAGCCCTGGGGTCCGGAATGAAATTTGACGTAAACTGTGCCACAGACAAATATGGGCTTTAGGAGGCTAGTGGAGTCTGTTTGAGCCATTGATTTGGTCTGAAATGGCCTATATGGCCTTCGGTCCGAAATGGCCTATGTGGTGGTCTTAAAGACGTGTCGGGCTTTGAAGGAAAACGCCCAAAACAAGCTGTAAAAGGTGTTTCCAGGGGCAACTAACGCCATGGGTGGGGCTTATATTGAGGTTGGAACGCGCCCCTGCGAGAGGCTGCCCAATTTCCACTGGGCCCAAGGACGCCCTGGAAATGGACCGGACCTAAGTCACGAAAATCGATCACCGGGGGTCCGGAATGAAATTTGACGAAAATTGTGCCACGGACAAATATGGTCCCTAGGAGGCTATTGGAGTCTGTTTCGGCCATTGATTTGGTCCGAAACGGCCTATCTTGGCTTCGGTCAGAAATGGCCTATATGGTGGTCCCGAACACGTGTCAGGCTTTGAAGAAAAACACCCAAAACGGGCTGTAGAAGGTGTTCCCGGGGGCAACTCTCGTCATGGGTTGGGCTTGTATTGGTTAGGAAACGCGCCCCTGTTATGGGTGCCCAATTTCCACCGGGCCAGGATGCCATGAAAATATCCCAGACCTAAGGCTATAAGTCACGAAAATCGACCCAGTGGTCCGGATTGAAATTTGACAAAACACGTCCCACTAACAAATATGGGCCCTAGGAGGCCATTGGAGTTAGTTTCGGCTATTGATTTGGTCCGTAATAACCTATATGACCTTCGGTCCGAAATGGCCTATAAGGTGGTCCCACACACGTGACAAGCTTTGAAGGAAAACGCCCAAAACGAGCTGTAAAAGGTGTTCCCATAGCCAACAGTCGCCATGGGTAGGGCTAATATTGATGTGGGAACGCACCCGTGCGATGGGGTACCCAATCTCCATCGGGCCCCCGGACGCCCCAAAAATGGCCAGGATCGAAGGCTATAAGTCACGAAAATCGGTCCCCGGGGATCCGAAATGAAATTTGACAAAAAATGTGCCACGGACAAATATGGGCCCTAGTAGGCCATTGGAGTCCGCTTTGGCCATTGATTTGGTCCAAAATGGCCTATATAGCATTTGATCCGAAATGGCCTATATGGTGGTCCCGGTCACGTGTCCGGCTTTGAAAGAAAACGCCCAAACGCGCTGTAAAAGGTATTCCCGCGAGCAACTGTCGCTATAGTTGGGGCTTATATTGATGTGGGTACGCCCCTCTGCGATGGGGTGCCCTATAGGGCCCGGCATGCCCAAATAATAGCCCGGACCGAAGGCCGTAAGTCACGAAAATCGGCCCTTATGGGTCCTGAATGAAATTAGATGTAAATTGTGCCACGGACAAATATGGGCCCTAGGAGGCCATTGGAGTCCGTTTCGGACGTTGAATTGGTTCGAAATGGCCTATGTAGCTTTTGGGCCGCAATGGCCTACATGGTGGTCCCGGACACATATCGGGCTTTGAATGAAATCGCCCAAAACAGGATGTAAAAGCTGTTCACGGGGGAATTTTTCGCCATGGGTGGGGCTTTATTGATGTGGGAACGCGCCCCTGCGATAGGGTGCCCAATCTCCACCGTGCCATGAGACGCCTCGAAAATGGCCCAAACCGAAGGCTATAAGCAACGAAAATCGACCCCGGGGGTCCGGAATGAATTTTGATGAAAACTTTGCCACGGACAAATATGGGCCCTAGAAGGCCATTGGAGTCCTTTTCGGCCATTGATTTGGTCCGAAATAGCCTATATGGCCTTCGGTCCGAAATCGTTTAGATAGAGGTTCTGGACACGTGTCGGGCTTGAAGGAAAACAACCAAAACGAGCTGTAAAAGGTGTTCCTAGAGGCAACTGTCACCATGGGTGGGGCTTTATTGATGTGGGAATGCGCCCTTGCTATGGGGTGCCAAATCTCCAACGGTCCCTAAGACGCCCCGAAAATGGCCCGGACTAAAGGCTATAAGTCACGAAAATCGGCCCCCGGGTCCGGAATGAAACTTGACGAAAACTGTGCCACGGTCAAATATCGGCCCTGAAGGCTATTGGAGTCCGTTTCAGCCATTGATTTGGTCCGAAATGGCCAATATGGTGGTCGCGGATACGTGTCAGGCTTTGAAAGAAAACGCTCAAAACAGGCTTTAAAAGGTGTTCCCGGGGGAACTGTCGCCATGGGTGGGGCTTACATTGATGTAGGAATGCGCCCCTGCGATGAGGTGCCCAATCTCCACCGGGCCTGAGATGCCCCGAAAATGGCCCTGACCGAAGGCTATAAGTCACGAAAATCAGCCCCCTGGGTCCGGAATGAAATTTGACGAAAAGTGTGCTACGGAGAAATATTGGCCTTAAGAGGCCATTGGAGTCCGTCTCGGCCATTGATTCGGTCCGAACTAGCCTATATGGCCTTCACTTCAAAATGGCCTATATGGTGGTCGCGCACACGTGTCGCGCTTTGAAAGAAAACGCTCAAAACGAGCTAAAAAAGGTGTTCCTGGGGGCAACTATTTCCATGGGTGGAGCTTATATTAATGTGGGAACGAGCCTCTGCGATGGGGTGCCCAATCTCCACCGGGCACTTGGACGCCCAGAAAATGGCTCGCACCGAAAGCTATAACTCACGAAAATCGGCCCTCGGGGGTCCGGAATGAAATTTGACAAAAATTGTGCCACACACAAATATCGGCCATTGGAGTCCGTTTCGGCCATTGATTTGGTCTGAAATGGCATATATGGCCTTCGGTCCAAAATGGCCTATATGGCCTTCGGTCCGAAATGGCCTATATGGTGGACCGGGACACGCGTCACGCTTTGAAGGAAAACGCCCAAAACGGGCTGTAAAAGGTGTTCTTGGGGGCAACTGTCGCCATGGGTGGGGCTTTTATTGACGTGGGAACACGCCTTTGCGATGGGGTGCCCAATCTCCACCGGGCCCCGAGACGTCCCGAACATGGCTCGAACCGGAGGCTATAAGTCACGAAAATCGGCCCCCCAGGATCCGGAATAAAATTTGACGAAAACTGTGCCACACACAAATATCAGCCCTTGGAGGCCATTGGAGTCTGTTTCGGCCAATGATTTGGTATGAAATGGCTTATATGGCCTTCGCTTCGAAATGGCCTATATGGTGGTTCCGGACACGTGTTGGGCTTTAAAGGAAAAACGCCCTTACCGAGGGCAACTGTCGCCATGGGTATGGCGTATACTGATGTGGGAGTGTGCCCTGCGATGGGGTGCCCAATCTCTACTAGCCCAGGACGCCCCGAAAATGGCCCGGACCGAAGGCTACAAGCCACAAAAATCGACCCCGGGTGTCTGGAATGAAATTTGACGAAAATTGTGCCACGGACAAATATGGGCCCTAGGAGGCCATTAAAGTCCTTTTCGGCCATTGGTTTGGTCCGAAATGGCTTATATGGCCTTTGGTCCGAAATTGTCTATATGGTGGTTCCGGACATGTGTCGGCCTTTGAAGAAAAACGCCCAAAACGGGCTCTAAAAGGTGTTCCCGGGGGCAACTGTCGCCACGGGTGGGGCTAATATTGATGTGGTTATGCGCCCCTGCGATGGGATGCCCAATCTTCACCACGCCCTAGGACGCCCCGAAAATGGCCCGGACCTAAGGCTACAAGTCACAAAAATCGGCCCCCGGTCTGGAATGAAATTTGACGAAAACTGTGTCACGGACAAATATCGGCCCTAGGAGGCCATTAGAGGTCGTTTCGGCCATTGATTTGGTCTGAAATCGCCTATATGGCCTTCGGTCCGAAATGGCATGCATGGTGGTCCAGGACACGTGTCGGGCTTTGAATGAAAACGCCCAAAACGGGTTGTAAAAGGTGTTCCCGAGGGCAACTATCGACATGGGTGGGACTTATATTGATGTGGGGACGCGCCCCTGCGACGGGGTGCCCAATCTCCATCGGCCCCAGGACGCCCCGAAAATGGCTCGGGCCGAAGGCTATAAGTCACAAAAATCGGTCCCCGGGGTCTGAAATGAAACTTTGCGAAAATTGTGCCACGGACAAATATCGGCCCTAGGAGGCCATTAGAGTCCGTTTCGGCCATTGATTTGGTCCGAAATGGCCTATATGGCCTTCGGTCTGAAATGGCCTATATGGCCTTCGGTCCGAAATGGCCTATATAGTGTTCCCGGACACGTGTCAGGCTTTGAAGGGAAACACCCAAAACGGGTTGTAAAAGCTGTTGCGGGGGCAACTGTCGACATGGCTGGGGCTTATATTGATGTGGGAACACGTCTTTGCGATGGGATGCCCAATCTGCACTGCACTGCCCTGGACGCCCCGAAAATGGCCCGGACCGAATGCTATAAGTCACGAAAATCTGCCTCCGGGTCCGGAATGTAATTTGACGAAAAATGTGCCACGGACAAAAATAGGCCTTAGGAGGCCATTTGAGTGCGTTTCGGCCATTGATTCGATCCAAAATGGCCTATATGAACTTTGGACCAAAATGGCCTATATGGTGGTCCCGGACACGTGTCAGGCTTTGAAGGAAAACGCCAAAAACGAGCTATAAAAGGTGTTCCTAGATGCAACTGTCATCATGGGTGGGGCTTATATTGATGTAGGAACGCGCCCCTGCAATGGGGTGCCCAATCTCCACCGGGCCTGAGACGCCACGAAAATGGCCCGGACCGAAGGCTATGAGTCACGAAAATAGGCCCCCTGGGGTCGGAATGAAATTTGACGAAAACTGTGCTATGGACAAATGTTGGCCTTAAGAGGCCATTGGAGTCCGTTTCGGCCACTGATTTTGTCCGAACTGGCCTATATGGCCTTCGATTCAAAATGGCGTATATGGTGGTCGCGCACACGTGTCGGGCTATAAAAGAAAACGCCTAAAACGGGCTAAAAAAGGTGTTCCTGGGGGCAACTATTTCCATGGGTGGGGCTTATATTGATGTGGGGACGAGCCTCTACGATGGGGTGCCCAATCTCCTTCAGCCCCGAGACTCCCCGAAAATGGCCCGGACTGAAGGCTATAAGTCAAGAAAAACGGCCACGGGGGACCGGAAAGAAATTTGACGAAAACTGTGCCTCGGACAAATACGGCCCTTCGAGGCCAGTGGAGTTCGTTTCGGCCATTGATTTGGTCCGAAATGGCCTATATGGCCTTCGATCCGAAATGACCTATATGGTTGTCCCAGACACGTGTCGGGCATTGAAGGAAAACACCCAAAATGGGCTTTAAAGGTGTTCACGAGGGCAACTGTCGCCATGGGTGGGGCTTATACAGATGTGGGAACGCGCCCCTTCCATGGGGTGCCCAATCTCCACCGGCCTGGGATGCCTTGAAAATGGCCTGAACCGAAGGCTAAGTAACGAAAATCGGTCCTCGGGGGTCCGGAATGAAATTTAACAAAAATTGTGCCACACACAAATATCGGCCCTAAGAGGCCATTGGAGTCCATTTCGGCCATTGATTTGGTCTGAAAAGGCCTATATGGCTTTCAGTCCGAAATGGCCTACATGATGGTCCCTGACACATGTCGGGCTTTGAAGGAAAACGCCCGAAACGTGTTGTAAAAAGTGTTCTCGCGGGCAACTATCGCCATGGGTGGGGCTTACATTGGTGTGGGAACGCTTCCCTGCGATGGGTGCCCAATGTCTACCGGGCCCGGAACGCCCCAAAAGTGGCCCGGGCCGAAGGCTATAAGTCATGAAAATCGGTCCCGCGGGTCCGGAATGAAATTTGACAAAAACTGTGCCACGGACAAATATCGGCCCTAGGAAGAAATTGGAGTCCGTTTCGGCCATTGATTTGGTCCGAAATGGCGTGTATGGCCTTCGGTTTGAAATGGCCTATATGGCCTTTTGTCTTAAATGGCCTATATGGCCTTCAATCCGAAATGGCCTATATAGTGGTCCCGGACACGTGTCGGGCTTTCATGAAAAACGCTCAAAACGAGTTGTAAAAGGTGTTCTTGGGGGCAAATGTGGCAGTGGGTGGGCTTATATTGATATGGGAACACGCCTCTGCGATGGGGTGCCAAATTTCCACCGGGCCCAGGACGCCCCAAAAATAGCCCGGACCGAAGGCTACAAGTCACGAAAATCGACCCCCAGGGTCTGGAATTAAATTTGACAAAAACTATGCCACGAACAAATATTGGCCTTAGGAGGCCATTGGAGTCCGTTTCGGCCATTGATTTGGTCCGAAATGGCCTATATGGTGGTCCCGGACACGTGTCGGGCTTTGAAGGAAAACGCCCAAAACGCGCTATAAAAGTGTTCTTGGGGGCAACTGTCGCCATGGGTGCCATGGGTGGGGCTTATATTGATGTGGGAACACGCCTCTGTGATGGGGTGCCCAATCTCCACCGAGCTCCGGGACACCCCGAACATGGCTTGAACTAAAGGATATAAGTCACGAAAATCGGCCCCCGGGGTCCCGAATGAAATTTGACGAAAACTGTGCCACACACAAATATCAGCCCTTGGAGGCCATTGGAGTCCGTTTTAACCATTGATTTGGTATGAAATGGCCTAAATGGCCTTCGGTCCGAAATGGCCTATATGGTGGTCGCGGACACGTGTTGGGCTTTGAAGGAAAACGCCCAAACGGGCTTTAAAAGGTATTCCCGATGGCAACTGTCGCCATGGGTGGGGCTTATACTGATAAGGGAGTGCGCCCCTGCGATGGGGTGCCCAATCTCCACCGACCAGGACGCCACAAAAATGGCCCGAACCGAAGGCTATAAGTCACGAAAATCGGCCTCCGGGTCCAGTATGAAATTTTGACGAAAACTATGCCACGAACAAATATCGGTTCTAGGAGGCCATTGGAGTTCATTTCGGCCATTGATTAGGTCCGAAATGGCCTACATGGCCTTTGTTTCGAAATGGCATGTACACGTATCGAGCTTTGAAGGAAAACGCCCCAAACCGGATGTAAACGGTGTTCTGGGGCAACTGTCGCCATGGGTGGGGCTTATATTGATGTGAGAACGCGCCCCTACGATGCGGTGCCGAGTCTCCAACGGCCCCGGGACACCCAAAAATGGCTCGTACCGAAGGCTATAAGTCACGAAAATCGGTCTTGAGTCCGGAATGAAATTTGACGAAACTTGTGCCACGGACAATCATCGGCCCTAGGAGGCCATTGGAGTCCGTTTCGGCCATTGATTTGGTCCGAAATGGCCTATATGGTGCTCCCTTACACGTTCCGCGTTATGAAGGAAAACGCCCAAAACAGGTTGTAAAAGGTGTTCCCGAGAGCAAATGTCACCGTGGGTGGGGCTTATATTGATGTGGGAACGTCTCTTGCGTAGGAGTGCCCAATCTCCACCGTGCTCGGATGCCCTGAAAATGGCCCGGGCCGAAGGCTACAAGTCACGAAAATCGGCCCTGAGGGTGTGGAATGAAATTTGATGAAAATTGTGCCACGGACAATTAATATCGGCCCTAGGAGGCCATTGGAGTCCGTTTCGGCCATTGATTTGGTCCGAAATGGCCTATATGGCCTTCGGTCCAAAATGGCCTATATGGCGGACACGTGTCGGGAACATGTTGTAAAAGGTGTTCCTGAAGGCAAATGTCGCCATGGGTGGGGCTTATATTGATGTGGGAACGCGCCCTTGCGATGGGGTGCCCAATCTCCACCGGGCCTTGGGACGCCCCGAAAATGGCCCGGACCGAAGGCTATAAGTCATGCATGGACGCTTACAACAATTACCGTATAGTGACATGTACGACACTGGATTGCAACAACATGGACTTAGCACATACCACAAATTCAAGCCTGCCAAACCACCCTCTAAAAAAGATCCATAGGAAAGAAAGATTACAAGGAGCGAGTAACGAAGATACCATTCTACATAAATAACAGCAGCAAAGATGATCCAAACAGCAACTCGAATATACAAAACAATATGTCCAATAAGAGCAAGTGAAGACAGAAGGTAACATGTTATAATCATAGAATCATGAAACATGATGCTTAGTCTGATTGGACATGAACGTCAATTACACCTCCAAGAACAATAGAAATATACGGCAACTAAGCAGATAAAACTTACCCCAACTCGACGAAAAATTGACTTGAACGAACTCCTTCACTCTTGTATGGGATGTCACGAATCAAATATCAGAATGTACCTCGCTATACTACCATTGATACAACCAGCACTACCTCACCTATAATTTACAAATCAATCCACCCCAAATACAAATTAGTTTCCAAATCACTCATCAAAACCAGATGTACAATGCACCAAAAGCCTTCAACAACAAAACAAGTTAATCGACGATAAACCAATTAAAAAAATATATATATATAAAAAATCAAAGCCCTTATTAACAAAAGCTCGCGTTTAGAAACACAATCTTTAATCTACTTTCCCAATCTCAGCAAACATCCAATATATATAAAACACATGCCAAATAAATATCAATAACACCAAATCAAGTTGCATATTTTCACGTAATCAAAGATTATAGCTTAAAGGATACTAAACATCCATCTATAACAATAAAACATATACCCACTAATCCAAATTCAAAACCAAACAAAACCCACTTCTAAAAATCACAAATTCAACAATGAAAACAGAATAAAATAGCAGCAAACATACAAAGGATCAATTAATCATCAATTTGTAAGCATATATACCTTCAAAAGATGAAACACCCACCTAAAAAGTAATCAAAGAGAAGACAAATTACGAGTTTGTGCGTGAATCTAACACGAACCCACCACAAATCATAGCAGTAAAAAGGCGTTAGGTTCACGCACAAACCTGAAATTTGAATCCTCAGATTTGAATTTGGATAGAAATTGGAAACCCTAATTTTTCTGGGGGCTATAAAATTGGAGAGAAAACCCCAAATTCGAATACTTATTTGGGTTTCGGGGTTGATGCAATGGGAATCTGGAACCCTAATTGCAGCACGTTTTATGCTATGGCCACGTTGGTGGGACCCAAAAATCTATGGTAACGTTTATGCCCGAATTGAGTATACACGTACCCAATGTTTGTTAGATTTTGTGTGGGTCTAAAATAGGACTTTGAGTTTGTGTGATTGGGTCCAATTAAAGTAGGGCTCATGGTTATGAAATAGTATGTCAATGACAAGTAATACTCCCTCCGTCCCCCATCAATTGTCCAGTTTGACTGTTTACGGTCTCCAACACAACAATTTGACCATTAATAACATCAAATATATAAATATAAATATTGTAAAAATGTGATACTATGAAAGTACTAATCAAAATGAATCTCGTAATAGTATTCGTATCTTACAAATATTTATC
>ONZA01006974.1:7812-20653 GCA_900322205.1 Kewa caespitosa
AGTACCATTCAGAAGGTGCCTCCAGTTTCACGCTCTTTCCCATTGAAGCAATGCACGAATGACGAAACAAGTGATGCTATGTAATTTTTTAAGTTGTTGTTCTCATAGCACCAGTGGGATGGAGTTCAATGTGAAGCATCTTGAAATGTGATATATATATATATAGCATCTCATAATCAGGGTTAGTTAAGCTTTTATTGGAATGTAATCAATTGGAAAGATTTCATTCCAACTGCTGATTCTCTGTAAACTCACGGATGTGTTTGCATGAAAACATATAAGTCACATGGAGATTTTGATGCACTTACGAAACGAACCTCATTCTTTCCTGATAAAAAGAAATTTTGGATACATCAAATCCCCATCTATTAACCTATATTAAAGGAGCTACCAGAGAGAAAAAATAGTTTAACTTATTTGAACCAATAAAAATCATTTTTATCTCTTAAGTTAACCAATAAGAAAAAAACATCTCCTTTTTCTTTTTAAAAAGAAATTAAAATGGATAATTTACTTTGTCTGGCCGGTCTCTGCTTCAGTGATAGTATATAAATAGATAGATAGATTATGATTAGGACCGGTTACGAGTAACGAAAGGGAACAAATACGCAGTAGGCGAGTCGTATTAGGAAAGCGTATCAATTGTATGGAGACTGGAGTTATCGAAAAAACAAAGCCGATGTATAAAAAGGGAGAGACGCGAGAAGTGGGGTAGGGTCTAGGGACTAGGGACTAGGGAGGGTTAGACATAGACAAACAAAAGTCGAGAGAGAGATGGTGGGATTATAGAGAGGCGACGACTCAGAGTCAAGTCCAAGTACTATAGTAGACTAGTAGCGTTAATTAGATTAGAGAGAGAGAGAGAGAGAGAGAGAGAGAGAGAGAGAGAGAAGGATGGGAGGTGGAGGCGTAGGAGTAGAGTGGGTTGAAGGAAAGGCAGAAGATGAATACAGAAGGGCGAAGACGTCTGTGTGGTGGGACATTGAAAACTGTCAGGTACCCAACTCTTCGAATAAGGGCTGTGGTTGCGACCCACACTCCATTGCACAGAACATCAGTTCTGCACTTGTCAAGTTGGATTACTGCGGTCCCGTCTCCATTGTCGCTTACGGTGATACCAATCGCATCCCTCATTCTACTCAGCAGGCTCTCTCCTCTACCGGCATCTCCCTCAATCACGTCCCTGCTGGTTGGTTTCTTTTCTCTTTTGCTCTTTTCAATTTCTGTACCAACTTTTTATTTATTTACTTACTTACTTGATCAGGTGTTAAAGATGCTAGCGACAAGAAGATTCTTGTGGATATGTTGTTATGGGCTGTTGATAACCCTGCCCCTGCCAATTATCTCTTGATCTCCGGTGATCGCGACTTTGCCAATGCCCTCCATCAGCTTCGTATGAGGAGGTACAACATCCTCCTTGCCCAGCCCTTTAAGGCCTCTGCTGCTCTTGTTTCTGCTGCCAAGAGTGTCTGGCTTTGGACCACTCTCCTCGACGGCGGCCCTCCCCTTTCTAAGAATGAACCCCTCCCCCATGTCTCTAATGCTACTCTCAGTGACAGCATTAATCCTGAGGTTCAAGACAACCCTGCTTCCGAATCATCCCATGGGCATACGAACCAGCCTGCAACTGCGGTGCCCAACCAAAAATTTGCCACCCCCAGAAAAATGGATTCCAAGTTCAAAGGGAAATATATGCCCAAGAACTCTAACCAGCCTGCTATAACCAAAGCCGCAAGCGTCTCTAACCAGCCTGCTATAACCAAAGCCGCAAGTGTCTCTAACCAGCCTGCTATAACCAAAGCCGCAAGCGTGCCTTCTGGGGTTTTAGAAGAAAGTAAGATAGTAGATAACTCTTGCCAGTCTCAAGGAAAGATAGTTAGGAAAGCCCCTCATGAGTTCTTTAGTTCTAACGACCTTATTACCTCTGCAGGTTTGGCTACTACCGCCGGCAACCAAAACCCAACTGTTAAGACTGTAAGACCTGACTTTCTTGGTCAACATCAACTAGGTCAATATCCGTATCCTCCTAGGCCAGCTAGTGCTCCTATGCATTCTTTTTCTGCCCCTGGAAATACATATCCGTTTCGCCCCATGCCCCCCAGGCCTGAGGCCCCTCCTTTTCCCTCTGCTCCTTTTACAAGAACCCCTAATATTGGTAATTTAAGTTTGTCTCAACAACGCCCCAACTATGGCCCCAATCCTCCTATTCCTCAACAACAAGTTCGCCACTGGCATCCCAGTCCTCCCAGACAAAACTTATCGCAAGTAGGCCCTAACATGCATACAAATACTCCTCCTCGCCATTATACTCCAAATGGACATTCTTCCACACACGGGGGCAATTCATCATCCTTGCCAACTACTGCCAACGTTGTTTCAGCTGCCATGATCCAACCTCCCTCTGAATACGAGCAGGGGCTTGCAGGGGTCATCTTACTTGCTCTAGATTACCTCAGGAATGAGAAGATTATACCAACGGAAGCAAACATAACAGACTGTATTCGCTATGGAGATCCCAAGCACCGTAACACGGACGTAAAGAAGGCATTGGACTGTGCTATTAAACAACAAATGGTTGTGACGCAGGTCTCAGGTCAAGTGCTCTTATATGTTATTAAGAATCAGCTCTTGTGGAAGTGTGTTAATCCTATGGGAGGCAACCCTAACGGATACCCGAAGGCAACCTGGAATAAGATTCAGGAGTTCCTTAGTTCTTCTGAAGGACGAGCAGCTATAACAGCTTCAGCATCCAGGTAACGAACATTCTGACACCTCTCTCCCCCCTCCCCCCCTCTCCTGTGTAAATAAAACATTCTGATAGGGTTTAGCGTTACACCAAAATTCATGCAGGCATGATGCAGCTCTAGTATTGAAAAGTTCATGCTTGCAAGATCTTGCTCTGGGCCAAGTACTCCAGATATTGAACATGTTAGTCACTGTCAAACGGTGGATAAAACACCATCAATCAGGATGGAAACCAGTCACAGTTACATTAGCTGAGGGTGATACAGGGAAAGGAAATGGAGCTGGTCCGGGCCCTTGATTCAGGATCAGCTAGTGTCGTAGGTGACTCGATGGTATGTTGTACATTGCCCATCTTGCATGGGTGGCGTACGGAAAGGAGGTCACTTTAAAATGCTACATTATGTTCTCGGAGTAGTTGCTGATGCACAAGGAAAATTGTTCATCAGCTGAGTTTTTGGAATGCTGGGGATTTTTGTTTTACTTTTTTGATGGAAGTTGGGGATGTTGTTTTGCTTACTGTTTTAATGTGTTTATCATCGCTGGACGGCAAAAGCGTGGGTAGTAGTCTCTAAAAATTAGTGGGTCTGGAATGGTGGCAGAGAGAGTATCTTTCTGCACACCAGATCCATTACTATGCTATAAAGTAGGTTTTACTTCTTTTAGGAAATCTTTAGTACAAGTTATTGAGGCGGACAAGTTCTGCAGTAGCTTAGAATATCTAGTATATGGAGCCAAGCACATCCGTATCGTGGGGCAGGACAGACAGGATGCTACTAAAAAATAATTGTTCCTGTTGTCGCCGCGTCCAATGTTGGTAGGATTTCGCAATATTAAGGCATTTGCTTTGCTGTTGATGGGGAAACACTATGCTGATTGTGGTCTCAGCTCATCGTTGGTCTTCAAACTCGGGCCATGGACGATTATGAAGCTTAAAGGCAATCAACAAGATGCAAATTTCAAGTTGAACAATGAAGCTATAACTTTTTGGAGGACAGATGAAAAGTATGTTGCTTGTATCATATGCATGCAATTGGCTGGATACCAGCTTCTGTGCATATGGTGTGATTGTGCCATGGACAGAGCTCTTGTCAATGTGATGGCTTATCTACAGAAAGTTTAGTTTTAGAATTGTTTCGCAATGTAAACATCAGAGTACAAGTTAGTATGTTCATCGAGTTCTGTCAAGTTTTCGTCAGTGTTTCAGTAAGGTAGTCCAAGTTTGTAGTTAGCTTTTGTTTTTCTCTAATCTTTTTGTGCTTGCTTGATGTGAAGGTTATTGAACAAACTTGTACTTTCATTTTCATCAGTCTCAGTTCCAAAGTGAAATTTTCGCTCTTCATTTTGTTCAGAATTTGCACATAGATTCTTGCTACAGCAAAAACCTGTTCAGAATTTTCGCTCTTCATCTGTCTCGGATGGATTCGGTTTGAACTTTGTTTCAGTTGAAACAGAGCCTGCAGGACATAATCTGCATTTGTTTTGCTCCGTTTTCTTTCTGCTCCATGTTTATTGACTACATGGGTACATGAACTTAAAGATGTTGGCGTCACATTTGAGATACTTCCCACGCTCAGCACCACCCAACTGTCAGAGCTGTTCAGGCCTAGTCTTTCCTGCCCAATTGCAACCTTCACTCTATGTAATTGCAAGCTCCCCTTCTGTGTGTTGTCAGTGGTCACCTGTTATGGATAATGTAACCTGAAGTAAAAGAACTAAAGAAGTAGTACTTCCCTACACTATATAAACATACAACAGATTTTTGAAAGCAACAGTGGGGCATTGAAAGATGAACACATTAAGACTCGATGATTCAGTAGATTACAACCAAGCAGATCCCAAAGCTCTGCAAGCTTCCAGCAGAAAGATCTAAAATATTCTTCTGTATTAAAAATAAGTAATCAATGTTCAAAGCTCAAACTTAGGGATCCAACACAATCAAGCAAAGCAAACAAACAAGGGAGAATGTTGGTGTTACATCTTCGGAGGCTGCAAGCACTCAATTAACGTCTAATTTTTTTTCTTCATGTTACTGCCTTGAAAGAACTACTCCCATGAGCAAGGGCATGACTATTTATGATTCACCAATTGGTCCAGCGCCAGTTTGGTGTGCTGTTGATCTAGCTTTCAGGCATCTCGAAGGGCTCTGATTTTCCAATACAGATGAAAAATCACAGACTGTATGTGAAACTATAAATTGATGGAGTATGCTTTCCTGTACAAAAGCCAATTTCAGTACTATCATGCTATCTGTGATCAATTTGTGAAATCTCGGAATCAAGGAAGAAACGGATTGTGAGATGGATTTGCTTCCTTCTGCTTTCTGTAAGCCCTGAGAAGCAAAGCGCAAAAAGCTCAATTGAAACCGGAAACTAATGTAATGGTGACTTTGGACTTCATTGAACAAAGGGAGTACAGCAATAGCCTTTTTAGACTTTAGTTGGGGAAGACTAATAATACCTGGCACCATATAGACCGCCTAGTCCTACTGTTCCAAAGATAATGAAGAGGAAGGGTAGGCCGACGAAAGGATGATGTCTTCCACCTCCTTGTGTCCTTGCAACTCCAGTTCTCACAACCCGTGTGTATGACACTAAACAAGAGTAGGTAAAAAAGGGTTATTTTACAATCATGACATGTATTTCAAACATTTTGCAGTGTACATTACCTGAACTTGAACTTCCTCCTCCACCTGCAGTTTTCAATGCATAATTTGTTTAGGTGAGATTCAACATAATGTGAAAACGTGCTGCATTCGGTCACATGAACAACCAGATGCTTTAAGACAGCAACAACATTCACATAACTGGTCCATAGTCCGATAATTTCAACAAGAGAAGCATTGCCACTACAAGTGACGCACTGCCACTGTTCCACAAAGCAAAAACATGATGAATCATGAATGTAAAAAGAGTTCATGAAAGCAAATCAAGCCATGACTTCTTTATTTATCCTTTTTTCATTCTGCTCGTGAATCCAAGTGAAGCTTGCACTTGGCAGGTTAACCCAATGCACTCGAACGATAGCGTTTCCAGTTCCAACTTGAGGTATTCTTAGCAAACAGCTCTTACCTAAGAGACTGACAGATGGGCGCGTAAAAGCAGAACAACAATTCTTAACTAAGATCATAACATGTATTTGTCTTTTAAATCTGCTTTCCATTTAAGCCTTTAGCCATCAAGTCTGAAGATGTAGTTTCATCTTTATTTTCATTAGAATTAGAATCTACACCCATTCCTCACAGAAAAGCAGAACATCAGTTATTTACAGTGAGATTCTATGATGATCATTCTCTTGATTTGTTTATAATGGAAAGCTTATACACATAATCAGAGCATAGTTATTTGGTTAAACTAAATGTATATGTCAGCAAGCTGCAAACTCAATTTAGCTTGCGTTTAACTCTTGAGGGGTCTGCTAATAGTTCACAGCGTTATCAACATAACAAGCTAAAAACCATATCTACTAAAAGAGGCACTCTTACAATGCAAAGTTAGTTACTACCTGGGAAGAGACAAGCATAGGCTTCTGAAACCAATTTGAATTGGGATTCAGCAAAGGTCCTCTGATTGGGTGGGAAACGATCTGGGTGAACATCCCAAACCTTCCTTTTGTAAGCTGCTTTGACCTGAGAGGGGGTAGGTCGAGAATTGGGAGGAAAACCCAGCAACAATCTCGCTTCCCTTATCTTCATTTTTTTATCTTCTTTTTTGTTTTGCAAGCATTAGTACCCCAGCAAGGATCCAGCTTCACCTTCCCGCAAACTCTCGCTTCTCACTCTCTTTGGAAGTTGGAACCTAACCACCTTTTCCACCTTGTTCTTCTTTTTTTGGTTTTGGAGTTTCTAAGGTCTTCATCTTGTATACGTGGCCACCTGATGAAAGCCCATCCAAATGGGTTGGCCTGATTAGAGATCGTACAATTCATTTTTGGATTTTTATCATTAACATAACAACTTATCTTTGTTAAACAATGAACTTCACTTTATCTATCTTCATTGCAAAAGCAACATTTTAACCTTTATTTAACTATTGAACTTCTATAAGTTAACGATACTTCCATGAAAGATTGCAAGGGGAAATCAACATTTTTTTTATTTGTTTTAAATTCTTCACTAACAACTATAATCCTTGATTCCATGTGGCATCGTAATTTCAATTGCTTAACATCTAGCCTAAAATATGTTAACAAGATTGCTTCAATAAATTAAGAAAAAAAAAAAAGTTACACTAAAAAATTACATATTTCTCCTATTCTATAGTTAAATGAACTTTTTTATTTTCTTTTTCATGTGACCAACCAATGCCTCATATTTTTTCATTAGTGAATAGTGACTATATGAACTAGTTGTCAGGTACTAAAGAATCATAAAAAGTATAACTAATTCGGTTATACAAACATTTCATAAGACATATCAGTGTAAACAAGCTAGCTTCATACACGCATGCATATACCAAATAAGGCAACATGTAAAAAGGTTTTACGATATTGCTTAAAATATTTGATTTATCATATTAGAATGGCCTTTATATTTGTGTCGTGTTTGATCCACGCAATTGTATATACTTTGATAACCTTGTGTGAGGTGTAAAAAGTGATTTGTTATTAGCAAATTATACGCAAAGGACATGACTTTTCTTGCGACAATTGAAATATGTGGCTAAATCTAGTTGTGTCATAAGTAGTTATGAATTGTTCAAATGTTTCATTAGCTAAATTAGCTGTGTTAATTGTTGAACAGAATTTGACATAAACAATAGAATTGATCCGAGCTCTACTCATCACCACTAGCATGAGAATATTTGAGTAAATGAGTTATCCTCACACCACACAATTAACACCAATAACAATCACCACAGAGAGAAATAAGGGAGGGGGATGTTGGTTATAGATATGCTAATTTTAACATCTCTTTGCTGATATAAAAGTGTCTTGCTCCCATATCAATTCTTCCATCACAGTCGTACAGAGTGTGAATAAAGAACAGAGAGAAAAGGGATAGAGGGATAGAAAACTCTCTTTTCTCTGTCTCTCTGTATGAATAAAATATATACTCTGTGAATAAAACAAAACAAAATAAAAAAAATCCTACTTCTCCAGAGGAATAACAAAAAAAGAAAGAATAAAAAAAAAGAGGAAAATGGGAGGCAAGATAGTGGTATCTGTGATATCCATAATCTTGGTGGTAGGAGTAGTGATCGGGGTGGTGGCAGTGGTGCACCGGGACAAGGGTGGTAGCAACACAAGTGGGACCAGTAAGGATGAGAACCTATCCTCATCAATGAAAACGGTGAATGCATTGTGTGCCCCTACCACCTATAAGGATGCCTGCATTAAGAGCCTCGGCTCTGTGGCTCAAAACGAGAGTGCAACCCCTCAGGACTACGTCGAGGCTGGTGTCAAGCTAGCCCTTGACGAGATCACCAAGGCCGCCAACCTCACTGACACCCTCGTTCCTAAAGCCAATGACACCAAGAACGCCGAGAGGACTCACATGGCCATTGCGTCTTGCAAGGATCTCTTCAACCTTGCTGTGAGTCGCCTCGACGGGGCCCTCGCACATGCAGGCCAACCTGACACGTACAAGGACAAGGAGCAAGTTTGGAACCTCAGGTTGTGGCTCACCGACGTCGTCACCTTTGCCACTAGTTGTGTTGATGAGTTCGAGGAGGCTGAGGCTCCAGAGATGAAGAAGACAATGCAGGATGGCGTCATGAATGCCACCGAGCTTACCGTCAGCATGCTCGACATTGTCACCTCCTTCAACGATGCACTTGGTGAGATGGGATACTCCCTCAACGCCTCCAAAATCGCCGAGCTTGCCACCGTTGCTAATGCAACTGAAGCCTCTTCTGTTGCTGCTGCAGCTAGCGGACGTCGTCTACTTGGCATGGATGTCGACGAAGAAGGCTACCCTTCTTGGTTGTCAGGCTCTGACCGCAGACTCATGGGAGAGAAGAAGCTCAAGAAGAAGTGCAAGAAGAACAAGATGGGCAAGTGCAAGAAGGGAAAGGGAAAGTTAGGCAAGCGTGGTAAGGCAATCGCAGCTGGCGCTGGCGCTGGTGCTGCAGCTGGAGGGGCTATTGCAGGAGGTGCAGCACCTGTTGGAGGAGGTGCTGCTCCTCTCCCACCCGGTGTTAAGCCAAATGCAGTGGTAGCCCAGGACGGTAGCGGACAGTTCAAGACCATCATGGACGCCGTGAGGGCCCACCCAGGAAAGGGATTGCAGGGCCGATGGGTTATCCAGGTGAAGGCTGGCATTTACAGGGAAGAAGTGATTATTGGTAAGGAGCACATCAATGTGTTTATGTATGGAGATGGTCCTACAAGGACAGTGATCACTGGTGACAAGTCCTTCGCCAAGGGTTTCCAGACCTCCAAGACTGCTCCCTTTAACGTAGAGGGTTTGGGCTTCTTTGCTAGGGACATGGGCTTCCAGAACACAGCTGGTCCTCAAGGACACCAAGCCGTGGCCTTAAGGGCTAATGCACTACAGTCAGTGTTCCAAAACTGTTGGTTTGATGGCTTCCAAGACACCTTGTACGTGCAAGGTGGGTCACAATTCTTCCGGGATTGCCAGATTGCCGGCACAGTGGATTTCATATTTGGCAACGGGGCTACATTGATCCAAAACTCTAAGATTCTCGCAAAGAAATGTGACCCTAACCAGATGAACTTAGTGACAGCACAGGGTGGAGTAGCTGCAAACGAGCCCACTGGAATCGTCATCCAAGGATGTGAGATCCTTCCAGCCGTAGAGCTCTTCCCATTGAGATTCCAGCTCAAGACCTACTTGGGCCGCCCATGGAAGACCTACGCCAAGACTGTCTTCATGGAGACTCTCATGGGAGACTTGATCCAGCCCGATGGCTACTTCCCTTGGGCCGGAAACGCCAACATCAACACCGCCTTCTACGGCGAGTATGCCAACCGTGGACCTGGTGCAAACACTGGTAGAAGGATTAGGTGGCCTAATGTCAAGGTGTTGAGCCCTGCCGATGCCAAGAGATGGTCAGGAGGTATCTTCTTGGCTGGTGCCCCTTGGGTCACCTCTGTTGGTGTACCTATTAACCTTGGTGTTGTGTAGTGTGATTTCAACATTCAATCAACAATTTGTTAATGTTCATTTGATCTTATTTTAGTATACTTGTTGTGTATGTTTTTGTCAAATGGTGTTGAGAGTTATGAATTAAACTCCGTTCCATTACCTAGTTAATTGTCTCACTCTGGCAATTCAATCTCTTTAAATCATTTGCTACAAGAATATAATATACATACAAACTAAATTCCTTTTTTATATTCATCAAATATTATCAACAAAAATCATGTGTAAGTTAATGAAAAACTTTTATAGTGATTGCAAAAACTACCAATGTTTAAAATTGTACAAGCCCCCATCTTTTCTATAACTAATTTCATTCTAAACATTGTAAATTAAGTCATGTATTAATGTGCAATTAAGTTCAACTTTAACTATTTGCATCTTTCAAAATATATAGAATGAAAATAGTAAACTAATAATGATCTTATGAAAATACCTTTTTAACAAGCAAAAAATATTATAGTATGTTATTCAATTCAGATTTTGAATTAAAAAGAATCTTAATAACCTAATTGTGAAATAAAGGGGGTAACTGAAAATCAAAAACATGTATTTCGTCTCCACTGTCCACACACAGTAGGCAAAGGTAGCCTTGCAAGTTGATCACCATTTTCAGCAGCGAAGTGTATCAAACTCCCAACAATAATTCTCATCTGAACTTGCGACTAAAGAAAGATGACAAATTTCTCAGGGTTAAGATTAGGGTTAGGGTTATGGAGGAATGTGTTAAATGGGTATCATCGCTGTTCTTCGTCAACTCGAACATCTCTTCTTCGCTTCCTATCTTCATCTGGTTCGTTACTCTCTCTCTTCTTCGTTTCTTCAATTCATTTGTTTGTTGTACTCCATTACAACATTCGATCAAATTGCAGAAATCGATCCACATTTATCAACTGACATCATCAAGATAATGGATCAAAGGCTCTCTAATATCGAACGCAGGAGCGCTTTTCTCCAGGATATTACCAACAAGGTAACACTCACACTCACTCGTTATTTCTCCACATTTTCGGTTCGGAAAAACAGATTCATGTACCAGTACTAAATTTCAGTTTCGAATTCAATTACAATGGGGTTGAGTACTATTATATATGTCATCTGATTGTGTTCGTGGCGATTATTGAAGATAGCCAGAAGCCACACCCGCAGAGTATGCAAGGGCTAATAAAGAGCTTAGTAGACTTCGAAGTTCTGTCGACTTGATACAGGAATTGAGGGCCAAACAGAAGGTATATTGCTTCCCCTTTTCATCTTCATTTAGGAATATATGTTCTAAGTGTGGCCAAGCATGCTTGCGTACTGAATCCAGTCGGTTTACAAGTCCTAGTGTTATTGCATCTTGGACCAGGCATGTTCACTGAATTCGCAATGCAAGTTGTCTGTTGTCGAGGCAACTGAGACACCCCCTTCTCTGTTTTTGCTATTGTTTTTGAGTTTGCTAATTTGTTTGTCTGGGTCATGTTTGTCGTGCTTGGATTAAGATAGGCCTACAAGCTGTTATTGCGTCAACTGTAAATTGTTCATGATCATTTTGTTTAAGAGATGGGTAGTAACAAGGACTTCACCTTTCTTTAATATTGTAGGAAATCGATGGTCTAAAGTCACTAATGGCTGAATGTTCTGAAGACAGAGATATGATTAGCATGGCTTCTGAGGAGTTGAGTGAGGCCGTTGAGGAAGAGAGAAGACTGCAAACACTGCTGCTCAAATCATTGCTTCCCAAGGATGATGCTGATGAAAGGGGTTGCATACTGGAGGTTAGAGCAGGTGAGCACCACCATGTAGATTATACTAGTATAAATGGTCCTCTGAGACTTGTTTATATGTTGTGGCTAATAGGTTTCATCATGAACAGGCACTGGAGGAGAAGAAGCTTCATTATTTGCAATGGAGATATTCAAAATGTAACCTTTTGTCTTCCTGTGACTTTTAGGCAACCAACCTTTTTTATGTTAAGTTTCATGGGGACATGTTTAATGATTTGTAAATTTGTATTGTTATGCATAATTGCAAAGGTATGAGAGATATTCGCAGAAGAAAGGATGGAAGTTTGAAGTCATCGATATAACAGAGTCTGATCTTAGAGGATACAAGGTATAGTGTGCACTCTTTCTTGCGACATCGGCTTGATCAAAATTTTTCTAAGATTAGTAGAAGTAACTATCATGTCCTTTGCTACGTGATCAATCTGTAGAATGAATGACTTACGTTAGTTAGTAATTTACTGGAAATGTTTAAATATGAAATTGTGTGCCAGGAAGCTAGTGGATCAATCTCGGGAGCGGGTGTGTTTGGAAAGCTCAAGTTTGAGAGTGGAATACACAGAGTGCAGGTAGTGGGATCACTGTTTCTTAAACTGAAATAGTGGTTATGGATAGAGACATGTAATCATCATTACTGTTCTGCTTCTGTTCCAGCGTGTTCCTGTAACTGAGAAGTCTGGACGGGTTCATACCAGTGCTGTGACGGTCGCCATCCTCCCTCAGGCAGATGAGGTGCTATTTTGTTTCAGATCATGTTATTGACTTATTGGTGAACAAAAGGCTTCTTAAGTCGGTCTTACTTTCCCCAAAGTAGTGAGGCTGGCAGAGAGGCTGTTTCTGGAAGACTTATCTTTGAGAACTTCTCTCTTCTGACATTTATAGTTCCTACGATTTTAGTTATATATGGTAAATTCGTTATGTGACTTCCTATTGATTTTGCAGGTTGATGTCCAGTTGAGGAGTGAAGATTTAAGAATTGATACGTACCGCTCTGGTGGTTCAGGTGGCCAGCATGCAAATACTACAAATAGTGCTGTGAGGGTGACTCATGTTCCATCTGGACTGACAGTGGCTATTCAAGATGAACGCTCCCAGCATATGGTAAGTCATGGATATAACTGTTGTCATTCTGTCTTTACTTTTTATTATTACTTCTCACCTTGTGAGTGTGTGTTAGTGTGTGTGTGTGTGTGGTTTTTTTTTTTTTTTTTTTTTTTTTTTTTTTTTTTTTTTT
>ONZA01006985.1:62137-75946 GCA_900322205.1 Kewa caespitosa
ATTGCAACCGCAATTCTAATTTTTTAAGAGTATAGTATGATTGAAATAATCAATAGTAATGAATTCTAACAATAACATGATCCTATTATCAAAAAAAAGTTATGATTATTTATCAATTGAATGAGAAATACGCTTAAAATAATAACGATCGTCAAAAAGCATAAAACATGAAAGGCAATTGCTACCGTAATTCATTTTATTTAAAAGTTGAGTATGATTGAAATCATCAAACGTGATGATATCTAACCCAATTGTCATCCAAATATGTTAATAAATGTAATTAATTCGTCAATTGAAAGAGAAATAGGCTTGAAACGCGGACGATTGTTAAAAAGCACTAAATATGAACATAAATCACAACAACATTTCTTTATTTTTTAATGCCAAAAATGAAATATGTGATCAATTTTATTTATGAGTAATCTCATAGATATCCAATTTTACAAAAGAATTTCAATTGGGTTTACAATTGAAAGAGTCATTGGCTTAAAACACTATCGATCGTTAAAGAGCGATAAATATGGAAAGCAATTGCAACCGACATTCGTATACTTTGAAAGCCCAGTATGATTCAAATGATGAATATTGGTTTTATCTAAGCTGAACATTTTCTAGTTTTAGAAAATAGTTTCAATTGTTTCATCATTTGAAAGAGAAATACTCTTAATACGCTCTTATCGTTAAAAACCAATTGCCACATGTCTCCATCTTCTGTGCTTGAGCTTCATAACTCTCTTCATCCAAGTATCCCAATACTGGCCTAAGAACTGAACTCCAAAATTACCTAACACCCATTTTATCACCTAATAAAAAGCAAAGGATCACTCAAAATATAGGTGCTTATCATGCTCATCATACATTGTACACAGCAGGCATACACGCGCTACTTGCATGAACTTCAATAACCGGTCTTTAGGTAAACTGATTGGATTCAAGACCACATTGTACCTTTTATCCTCCTCCTTATAGAACAAAGCCCAATTGTATCCACACCTAGTGAAATATCTACCATTACCAGCTTTCCACTTAGTTTTATCATCAGTGAATCCATCACGAAACTTGTCCCTAACCTTAAGTATCTTCTTCCAATAACAACTGTCATTAGGCCTAGCGACATGGTTCCAGATGTCATTCCTGGTCAAATATATGGCATGGACCCATTTCACCCACATGTTGTCACCTTTGCAAGCTACATCCCATATTAGATTAGCCATTAAACCAAATCAGCAGATTCTTGAGGCCAGCCCACCCCCCCCCCCGCCCCGGTTCTTTTTTGGCTTACACATGTCCTCCCAAGCAACTATTACTTTGTTGTGGTGAGCTTCTGTATTCCCCCATATGAAGTCTCTGCAGAGCTTATCCACGGCTTTGAGCACATATTTTTGAAACATAAGTTTGCTAGCCAAGTACATGAACATTCCCATAAGAACTGAGTTCACTAATTGCACCCTCCAAGCATAGGAAAGAATTTTAGAATTCCAGAATGAAATTCTACTTGTTATCTTATCCACCATCATTTCGCAATTAGAATTACCAAATCTTTTGCAGCAGGCAGAGATCCCAAGATATTTAAAATGGAGGGACCCTTTAGTAAAGCCATTCCGAAGAACAAGCTCTATTTAGACACTTTGATCCACCCCACTGAAGTACATGTGAGATTTTCAAAAATTGAACATCTCTCCAGTAACTGAAGAGAAATTTTTAAAACCCTTAGTTAAAATGCCACTTGAGACCTTATTTACTCTAACCACACCTCACATGATACTTAAAACCACCTATCACTATGCACTTTTTCAAGTACCCAGTGAGATATTCCATAACAATCACAAAGAGAAGGGGGGACATGGGATCCCCTTGTTTATTGACATGCTCAGTAGGGACAAATGGGAATAACATTGAAAGTCTTTCAGACAAAAAATCTATGAAACATTCAATTTATCACCAATGCGTAAGAAGTATCTTCCAGGCAAGCCATAATCCACATTACAACCTTGGTACGAAACCCAAACTTCTGTAACACTTTCTTCAGAAAAGACTAGTTTATGGTATCATAAGCCTTCAGAAGATCAATCTTCACCACACATCGAGCTCCAGCATTCTTCCTATTATAACCTCTTACCAGCTCTTGACTAAGCAAAATATTATGGCCAATTTGTCTCCTAGCTACAAGGGGCCCTAGAGAATGATCTATTAGCTTAGCCAACACATCTTTCAACCTTCTTCAAATGAGCTTTGTGATACACTTATATATTACATTACAACATGTAATAGGTCTATACTCTGCTAGAGTAGCAGGGTTATAAACTTTAGGAACCAAGAAAATGGAAGAAGCTCTTACTTGCTTCAAGAGCTTCCTTGTTTTGAGAAATTCCAGGACTGCATCACACATTGTATCTCCAGCCACATTCCATGCATCCTTGAAAAAACCACTGATGTACCCATTAGGTCCAAGTCCCTTATTACATGGGATAGAAAACACAGCATTTTTAATCTCAGCTTTTGAAAAGACTTTCACAATCTCAATATTATCAGTTGCACTAATGACATAACCCTTATGGACATCAGCCAATGTATCCACCTGCATTTTATTTTCAAGCACAAGGAAATCCTTGAAATGCTTCATAAACACATCAATCACTCTATCTTTATCAATCACCAAATGATCATCTTTCATGACAGAATTAATACAATTATGATCCCTCCTTTGCTTGATAATGTTGAAGAAAAATGTAGAGCACTGAACACAATCATTATGCCAAGCAATTCTACTCTTTTGGTGCATGAAACTTAGGTGAGCATAACTCAACCTCTTAAATTCCTTTAGACATTCGCTTTCTTTCTCCTGTGACACAGCATTATGGCAGTCCCCCCTTAACTGAGTCGGCATGGAGTCAAGACATACCATAGCCTCTTCTTTCTTCTTTGCAATGTATGCAAACTGATCTCTATTAAGCTTCCTCAGCTCCCCCTTAAGTATTTTCAATCTCCTAACCAACTAAAACATACTAATGCCCTCCGCATGTGTGTCCCACCACGTCTGAATGATAGCATGAAAATCAATGTGTTTCCCCCACATCTTGAAATACCTAAATGGCTTCTTACCACAATCCTGATTTCCAAAGAAATCAATAAAATAAGCACTATGATCTAACACCCCCCATTAGTGAAAAAGGCTTTAGATCTCTAGAACTTATCAAGGCAGTCATTATTTACGAACACATGATCTATCTTTGTCGAGACCCTATCCACACCCTCTTACTTGTTTATCCAGGTATGTCTAGCTCTTTTATAGTTCATCTGCACCATACCAGACCATTTTAGCCAGTGAGAAATCTCTCTCACATCCTCCCATCTGATTAGAGCACCCCCAATTCTATCTATCACCTCCTTAAGACAATTGAAATCCCCACAGCACAACCATGGAAGACCATTTAAAGAGAGGCCCTGCAACACACTCCATAGCTTCTTTCTCATTGAAGCTTCATTATAGGCATAGACAAAACTGCAAGCAAAATTTTTCCTAGTGACCTTATGAGTCACTTGGCAAGTAACCACTTGGGTGTCTGAATGAACCACAACCACCTCAAACACATCAGATTTCCAAAACACCCATATCCTACCCCTTTCTCTACCCACTACATTCAAACAAGTACTCCACCCTGGGAACATACTATGAGAAATTCTTTCTCTTCCAGTTTCCAACAACTTATTTTCAAGAACAATAAACAGACTAATTTTATTAACAAAACAAAAGGTCCTCACCTCATGTTGTTTGTGAAGATTACTGCAGCCTCTAACATTGTAGCCTCTTATCTTATCCATGAACACCAAGAGTAGTAGTGTCTCCTAGGTCTATTGGATCCCCATCTCCCATTCCATCATCCTCCAAAGCACCAGCATCAACTAAAGCATTGAAATTATTAGCCATTGCCACATTATTAGAACACCTTGCTAGCCTTGATCTACCTGGTGCACCTTTAGTGACCACAGTAAATCCATCTCCCATATGTGCCACCTCCCCCCGTGTCCATCAGGCTGCGAACTAGAGCCACAAGAGGTAACAAGGTTCCATAAGCAACTTGTCCCACCTGCCCTTCATTCCTTGTAGGAACATTACCTTCACACACTTACTAACTTACAACATCCCATGCTGGAGCTGGATGTTGAACAGCAGTGACAGTAATATTCTTCTTCTTCCTACAGTTGTCTAATTCATGCCCACTAATAGACAACCTATTGTTGCACTGGCATCCGTTTCTCGTTCAAGAATGCAACTGATTCAGGTAAAGACACATTCACTTGCACTTGAATAAGGATTCTTGGATAATTCAGCCTAGATATATTCTGAGTAGCTCTTTCTGCTTTTAATGGCTTACCAACCAAGCTACCAATCTTAATAAGGGACTAGACCCCCCCAGTATTTAATATCTAAGGCTGGTAACTGCACCAAGATAGGCACAGAATGAACATCCTCTTTGTTGATCTCCTAGTCTTCATGCCGTTGCTTAATAATGAGTGGTTTTTCATCAAAATGGTAGACATCCCTGCTCAGCACAACATCCTTATCCTCCATAGTAACAAACTTCACAAGAAAGACTCCTGACTTGAGAGACACCACCTTGTCAATCTTTTGAGACCCCAAAATACGGTTGAGGAATCCCTGCATTACCTGATAGGGTGGATTTGCTTCTAAGGCAAAGAAAACCATTGCCTATTTCAAGTATGAAATCTCCTCTTGAATTTCCTCTAACTCAATCTTCACAGTGCAATCAGCTAAGATTTCCGTTAAAACATAACTCAAATTCATCCCTTCAACAATCTCATTAAACAAATTAGCCCACCTTCTCCCTCTATTACCTCTCAAACCCCCCTCTGAAGTGGAGCCTTCTTCCCATGTGAGGCCACTCCTTAGTTGAGGAATGTCAAAGGAACCTTTCCTTTGTGGAATGGAGGTTGCTGGGTTGACCACTTGTTTCATCTGAGTGCCAGATTGCACTCATGACTCTTAGTTTTGGTCATTTTGAGCACCAATTTGACAACTTTGGCCTTGTATCTCCTCTAATATAAAAATGATGGATGAACCTTCACCATTTCCAAGGTGCAATCTTTGCATACTTCCCATGTCATTTGCATGACCCTCACGTTTTTCTTGAGTATTTGGATTGTTTTGAGATCCAGTAGCATTGTTGTTTTGTGTGTTGTGTTACCTAAAGTAGCCATTATGCTTTGCATTCATCCGCCTTCGTCCTCGTTGCCCTCGTGCCACCTCAGAGACACATTTAGTGTCACAAAGTGGCGCAAAAAATGAGAGAAGTTTCCCTCTCTATGGTTTTTCTCTCTCTAGGAAACGCCAAACGCTAACGATGACACTAATGATCGTTAAAAAGTGTTAAATGTGAAAAGCAATCACAATTGCAATTCCAATTATTTGAAACTATACTACAATTGAAATCACCAATATTTTAAAATTCTAACAATAAATTGATGCTATTAGAGAAAAAGTCATCATTTGTTCGCCAGTTGAAAGACAAATACGCTTAAGACAATAACGATCGTTAAAAAGCGTTAAACATCAAAGGCAATTGCTACCGTAATTCATTTTATTTAAAAGTTGAGTATGATTGAAATCATCAAAATTGATGGTATCTAACCCAAACACGATCAAAATCTTGAAATAATTGTAATTGAGTCGTCAATTAAAAGAGAAATAGGGCTTCAAACGCGGACGATTGTTAAAAAGCATGAAATATGAACATAAATTACAACTGCATTTATTAATGATTGAAGGCAAAATATGATTAATATAATCAATTTTGTTCATGAATAACCAGAATGATGTCCAATTTTACAAAATATTTTCAATTGGTTTTTCAATTGAATGAGAAATAGGCTTAATACACAATCGATAGTTGAAGAGCGATAAATATGGAAAGCAATTGCAACCACAATTCTTATACTATGATAGCCCAGTATGATTTAAATGATCAATATTGGTTGTATTTAAACAGACCATGTTCCAGTTTTAGAAAATAGTTTCAATTGGTTAGTCAATGGAAAGAGAAAAACGCTTAATATGCAACAATCGTTAAAAAGTAGTACATATGAACAACATATCAACCTTAAATACTTGTCATTTTAAAGCCAAGTATGAATTATATGATTGAAAGTTTTGATATCAAATCTTAAATTTTCCTATATGAAAAGTGTATGTTTAATGGGTTCGTCAATTGATAAAGAAATATGCCAAAAGATGAGGATCGTTAAACAACATTAACTATGGAAAGCAATCACAATCATAATTCTTATTATTGGATAACGGAGATCAATTGAAATGATAAATATTTTCTGTATCTTTTTAAAACATGTTCCAATTTTAAAAATTGATTTGAATTGTTCGTCAATTGAAATAGAAATAGGCTTAAAACTCTAACTATCATTTAAATGTAAAAAGCGATTGCAACCGCAATTCTAATTATTTGAGAGTATAGTATGATTGAAATCATCAAAAGTTGTGAAATCATACCCTTTCATGATCCTATTATGAAAAAAAGTCCAAATTTGTTCGTCAATTGAATGAGAAATACGCTTAAAACAATAACGATCGTTGCAAAGCGTTAAACATGAAAGGCAATTGCTAATGTAATTCAATTTATTTAAAAATCTAGAATAATAGAAATCATCAAAACATTTTTGGTATATACTTGATTATGCTCTCTTTATATAAAATTGTTTCAATGTTTTAGTCAATCGAAAGACAAAAACGCTTAAAAGGCGAACGATCATCAAGTATGAACAGCCATTGCATTCGTCATTCTCCTTATTTAAAAGCAGTGTGTGATTAAATTGATTAAAATTTATTGTATATAGTCAAAATATGTTATGATTTCAAAAATTAGTTGCAGTTCTTTCGTCAACTAAAAGACAAATAGGTTTTAAACGCTAACGATCGCTAGAAAACGTTGAATGTACAAAGCACTTATAATTATTTGAGAGTATATTATGATTGAAATCATCAATAGCTATGAATTTTAGAAATAATATGACCCTATGAAGAAAAAACTTATAATTTATTCGTCAATTGAGTGAGAAATACGCTTAAAACAATAACGATTGCTAAAAAGCGTTAAACTTGAAAGGCAATTGCTATCGTAATTCATTTTATTTAAAAGTCGAGTATGATTTAAATCATAAAAATTGATGGTATCTAACCTAAAAATGATCCAAATCTCAAAATAACATTAATTGATTCGTCAATTTAAACAGAAATAGGCTTCTAACGCGAATGATCGTTAAAAAACATTAAATATGAACATATATTACAACTGCATTTCTTTATACTTGAAGGCCAAATATGATATAAATTTTAATTTTTTTTATTAATGACCAGAAAGAGAAAATATTTTACAAAATAATTTCAATTGGGTTTTCAATTGAAAGAGAAATAGGCTTAAGACACTATCGATCAATAAAGAGTAATAAATATGGAAAGCAATTGTAACCGCAATTCTTATACTTCAAAAGGAATGTATGATTTAAGTGATCAATATTTGTTTTATCTAAACAAACATGTTCCAGTTTTAGAAAATAGTTTCAATTGGTTCGTCATTTGAAAGATAAATACACTTAATACGCTACAATTGTTAAAAGCAGTAGATATGAACAACAATTCATCCTAAAATACTTGTTATTTTAAAGTCAAGTATGAATTATATTATCAATATTTTTTATATCAAATATTAAATTTTCCAATAAAAAAAATGTAAGTCTAATTGGTTTGTCAATTGATAAAGAAATAGGGTAAAAACGCCGAGGATCGTTAAACAATGTTCACTATGAAAAGCAATTGCAACCATAATTCTCATTTTTTGATATAGGAGTTCAATTGAACTGATAAATATTTTTGGTATCTTTTTAAAACAAGTTCAAATTTGAAAAATCGATTCTATTGGTTTAGGAATTGAAAGAGAAATAGGCTTAAAACGCTAACAATTGTTTAATAGCGTTAAATATGAATAGCCATTGCCGTCGGAAGTATAATTTTTTGAAAGCATAGGATGATTCAAATAACCATAAACATTCAAATATAACCATAACATGATGCAAATTTAAATAATAGTTTAAATTTGTTCATCAATTGAAAGAGAAATACGCTTAATACCCTAACGTTCGTTAAATAGCATCAAATATTAGCACCAACAACAACCGAAATTTTAAATATTTCAAAGCATAGTATGACTAAAAGAATCAAATTTTTTCATAACTAACCATGACGAAGTCCAATTTTACAATAGAATTCCAATTGGTTTTTCAATTGAAAGAGACATAAGCAAAAAACACTATCGATCGTCAAAAAGCGTTAAATATGGACAGCAATTGCAACCTCAATTCTTCATACTTGAGAGATGATTACGATTGAAATCATCAAAAATTGTTATGCATAACCAGAACATGATACAATTCAAAAATATAGTTTCAATTGCTCTTGCAATTGAAAGAAACATGCATATAACGCTAACGGTCGTCAGAAAGCGTTGAATATGAAAAGCAATTGCAATAGAAATTCTATTTATCATAAGGAAAAGTTTGATAGAAATGATAAATGTTGTTCACATATACCTGATTGTGCTCCCTTTTTATAAAATTGTTTCAATGGTTCAGACAATTTAAGGCAAAATACGCTTAAAACGCAAACGATCGTCAATAAGTGTAAAATTTGAGCAGCCATTGCATTCCCTATTCTCGTTATTTAAAAGCAGTGTGTGATTAAATTTATAAATATTGATGGTATTTAATCAAAGAATGTTTTGATTTGAAAAATTAATTGAAGGTTGTTCGTCAACTAAAGAAAAATTGGCTTCAAATGCTAACGATCGTTGACAACCGCAATTCTAATTATTTGAGAGTGTAGTATGATTGAAATCCTAAATAGTTATGAATTATAACCCAAACATGATCCTATTATAAAAAAAGTTATAATTTGTTTGTCAATTGAATGAGAAAAAAGCTTAAAAAAATAACAATGGTTGAAAAGCGTAAAACATGAAAGGCAATTGCTACAATAATTCATTTTATTTAAAAGTCGAGTATGATTTAAATCATCAAAATTGATGGTATCTAACCAAACATGATCCAAATATGAAAACAAATGTAATTGATTCGTCAAGTGGGAAAAGAAATGGGATTCAAACGTGGACGATCATCAAAACTCGTTAAGTATGAACATAATTTATAACCGCATTTCTATATATTTTAGGGCCAAATATGATTAAAATAATCAATTTTGTTTATGAATAACCTGAATGATATCCAATTTTACAAAATAATTTCATTAGACTTTTCCATTGAAAGAGAATAGGCTTCAAACACTATCGATTGTTAAAGAGCAAATAATATGGAAAGCAATTGCAACCGTAATTCTTATACTTTAAAAGGCCATTCTGATTTAAATGATCAATACTGGTTTTATCTAAAAAGAACATGTTCCAGTTTTATAAAATAGTTTCAATTGGTTCGTCAATTGAAAGAGAAATACGCCTAATACGCTACAATCGTTAAAAAGCAATAGATTTGAACAGCAATTCAACCTGAAATACTTTTTATTTTCAATCCAAATGTGGATTATATGATCATTATTTTTGACATCAAATCTAAAATTTAAAAATAACAAAATGTAAGTTTAATTAGTTAGTCAATTGATAAAGAAATAGGCTAAAAACGACAAGGATCGTTAAATAATGTTCACTATGAAAAGCAGTTGCAACAATAATTCTTATTTTTGGATATACGAGTTAAATTTAACTGATGAATATTTTTGGTATCTTTTTAAAGCAAGTTCCAATTTGAACAATCGATTCTATTGGTTCAGGAATTGAAAGAGAAATAGGCTTAAAACGCTATATCGTTTAGTAGCGTTAAATATGAACACATATCGCCGTCGGAACTATAATTGTTTGAAAGCATGGGATGATTCAAATAACCGTACACGTTCAAATATAACAATATTATGATGAAAATTTAAATAATATTTTAAATTGGTTCAGCAATTGAAAGAGAAATACGCTTAATACCCTAACGATCGTTAGATATCGTCAAATATGAGCACCAACTACAATCGCGATTTTAAATATTTGAAAGCATAGTATGACTAAAAGAATCAAACATTTTCATAACTGACCATGGCCAAGTCCAATTTTACAATAGAATTCCAATTTGTTTTTCAATTGAAAGAGAAATAAGCTAAAAACACTATCGATCATCAAAAAGCGTTAAATATGAACAACAATTGCAACCTCAATTCTTCATACTTGAAAGACAATTATGATTGAAATTATAAAGATTGGTTATGTACAAATAGAACATGATACAATTCCAAAATATAGTTTCAATTGCTTTTGCAATTGAAAGAAATGCGCTTATAACGCTAACGGTTCAGGAAGCGCTGAATATGAAAAGCAATTGCAACATAAATTCTATTTATCATAAAGCAAAGTTTGATAGAAATGATTAATTTTTTTGGCATATACATTATTATGCTCCATTTTTAGGAAATTGTTTCAATGGTTCAGTCAATCTAAAGCAAAATACTCTTAAAACGCAAACGATTGTCAATAAGCGTTAAATATGAGCAGCCATTGCATTCCCAATTCTTGTTATTTAAAAGCAGTGTGTGATTAAATTGATAAACATTGATGGTATGTAATCAAAAAGTGTTTTGATTTCAAAAATTAATTGCAGTTGGTTCGTCGACTAAAGAAAAATAGGTTTTAAACGCTAACGATCGTTGACAGCCGCAATTCTAATTATTTGAGAGTATAGTATCATTGAAATCCTCAATACTTATGAATTATAACCCTAACATGATCTTATTACAAAAAAAGAAAAGTTATAATTTGTTCGCCAATTGAAAGAGAAATACGCTTAAAACAATAACCATCGTTAAAATGTGTAAAACACGAAAGGCAATTGCTACCATAATTCATTTTATTTAAAACTCGAGTATGATTTAAATCATCATAATTTATTGTATCTAACCCAAACCTGATCCAAATGTGAAAACAAATGTAATTGATTCGTCAAATTGAAAGAGAAATAGGATTCAAACGCGGACGATCGTCAATACTCGTTAAGTATGAACACAAATTATAACCGCATTTATTTATATTTTAAGGCCAAATATGATTAAAATATTCTATTTTGTTTATGAATAACCTGAATTATATCCAATTTTACAAAATGATTTCATTTGATTTTTCCGTTGAAAGAGAATAGGCTTGAAACAGTATCGATTGTTAAAGATCGATAAATATGGAAAGCAATCGCAACCACAATTCTTATACTTTGAAAGGCCATTATGATTTAAATGATAAATACTATTTTTATCTAAAAATAACATGTTCCAGTTTTAGAAAATTGTTTCAATTGGTTCATCAATTGAAAGAGAAATAAGCCTAATACGCTACAATCGTTAAAAAGCAATAGATATGAACAACAATTCAACCTGAAATATTAGTTATTTTAAAGCCAAGTGTAAATTACATGACCAATATTTTTGCTATCAAATCTAAAATTTTCCTTTAAAAAAATTTAATTTTAATTGGTTCGTCAATTGATAAAGAAATAGGCTAAAAACGATGAGGATCATTAAACAACGTAAACTATGAAAAGCAATTGCGAACGTAATTCTTATTATTGGATAATGGAGTCCAATTGAACTGATAAGTTATTTTTGTATCTATTTAAATCATGATCAAGTTTTAATAATTTATTCTATTGGTTCGTCAATTGAAAGAGAAATAGGCTTAAAACGCTAACTATCGTTAAATAGCGTTAAATATGAACAACAATTGTCGTCGCAAGTATAATTGTTTTAAAGCATAAATGTTTAAATATAACCATAAAATGATGCATATTTTAAATAATAGTTTCAATCGGTTCATCAATGGAAAGAGAAAATGGGCTCAATACGCTAACCATCGTTAAAAAATTGTCCAATATGAACAACAACTACAACCGCAATTTTAAATATCTGAAACCCGAGTATGGCTAATAGAATAAACATTTTTTATAAATAAACAGAGAGGGATCCAATTTCACGATAGAAATCCAATTGTTTTTTCAATTGAAATAGAAATAGGCTAAAAACACTACGGATCGTCAAGAAGCTGTAAATATGAAAAGCAATTGCAACCGCGATTCTTCTTACATGAAAGTTGATTATGATTTATTTTATCAAAATTGGTTATTTCTAACCAGAACATGCTCCAATTTGAAAACATAGTTTCAATTACTTGGCCAATTGAAAAAGAAATACGCTTATAAAGCTAGCGATTGTCAAAAATCGTTAAATATGAAAAGCAATTGCAATAGAAATTCTTTTTATCATAAATCCAAGTTTGATTGAAATGATAAATTTTTGTGGTATTTAACCTGATTACGTTCCCTATTTATAGAATAGTTTCAATAGTCTAGTCAATCTAAAGAGAAATGCGCTTAAAACTGAAACCATCGTTAATAGGCATTAAATATGAACTGCCATTGCATTCGTAATTCTCGTTATTTAAAAGCAGTTTATTCTAAAATTGATAAATATTGATGGTATATAATCAAATAATGTTTTGATTTTGAAAATTAAATAAAGTTAGTTCGTCAACTGAAATGCGAATAGGCTTTAAACGCCATTGATCGTTTTTTTTGGTCAAATGTAAGGATTTTATTGCATTAAAACCAAAAGCTGATCCCTACAAACTTCACTACACACCTCTACTGACTACCAACAAAAGGAATCACTTACAAAATTTTTGATAAAAAGCGCTCCCTCATCTCAGTCTTAAACCTCAAAACATGACTAATTCTGACTTTAAGAATCTCAATGATTTTAAAAATCATTCCATCAGAGTCCATCTTTTGACTAGCACTTCTGAAAACTCTATTGTTCTCTCCTTCCACAGATGGTAGACACACAGGATCAAGCCTGCCAAGAGAATCTGTCTCCACCTTCGAGGCTTAGCAGCTTGTACTCTTAGAAGCCACCCACTCAACTGCATAAGGGCATTCAAAAAACAGATGCATAGCAGTTTCATCATTCTCTGAGCAAAGCACACACAGAGGCTCTATCTGCATGAATTTCATAAGCTTATCTTTTGTTCTCAGCTTCCGCCTCACCTGTAACCAAGCAATGAAGTTACATTATGGCAGGCTAAACTGATTCCACACAACACTGAATTTCTTGTCCTCCTCACAACATTGCAAATCCCAAAGATAACCAGAATTAGTGGTATATCTCCCACTAACACGAGATTTCCACACAAGATGCTCACTTCTATCAAATCCCTCTGTGAACCTGTCCCTGGCCTTTAGAACTTTTTTCCAATACCAACTATCATCAGGTCTAGGGACACAGGTCCAAATATCTTTTCTCCTCAGGTAAATGGCATGCACCCATTTGACCCACATATTATCAGCCTTGCTTGCCACATCTCAAATCATATTAGAAACCAAAGCCTGATTCCACACCATCAAATTCTTCAGACTAGCACCACCAAACTTTTTAGGCTCACACATATCAACCCAAGCAACAATGGCTTTTTTCTGAGATGAAGTAGTATTCCCCCAAACAAAATCCCTACAGAGCTTATCAACAGCTTTTAAAACAAACTTAGGAAGCATGAATTTACTTGCCCAGTACAAGAACATGCCCATTAGCACAGAATTAATTAGTTGAATCCTCTCTGCATAGGACAAGACCTTTGAGTTCCAAGAGGAGATTCTACAAGTAATTTTATCCACCATCATCTTACAGTCAGAATTACT
>ONZA01006985.1:81354-93599 GCA_900322205.1 Kewa caespitosa
CAAATATGATTAAAATAATTTATTTTGTTTATGAATAACCATAACGAATCCTATTTTAAAAAATAATTTCAATTGGTTTTTCAATTGATACAGAAATAGGCTTAAAACACTATCAATCGTTAAAGAGTGATAAATATGGAAGGCAATTGCAACTGCAATTCTTATACTATGAAAGCCTAATATGATTTAAATGATCAATATTGGTTGTATATGAACAGAATATGTTCCAGTTTAGAAAATTATTCCAATCAGTTTGCCAATCGAAAGAGAAATACGCTTAATACGCTACAATCGTTAAAAAGCAATTGATATGAAAAAAAATTCAACCTGAAGTACTTGTTAATTTAGTGCCAAGTATGAATTAAATGATGAAATCTGAAATTTTCCAATGTAAAAAATTTAACTTTAATTGGTTCGTCAATTGATAAAGAAATAGGGTGAAAACGATGAGGATCATCAAACAACGTCAACTATGAAAAGAAATTGCAACCGTAATTCTTATTATTGGATAACGGAGATCGATAGAAATGATAAATATTTTTGGTATCTTTTTAAAACAAGTTCCAATTTTCAAAATTGAATCTATTGGTTCGTCAATTGAAAGAGAAATAGGCTTAAAACGCTAAGTATCGTTTTATGGCGTTAAATATGAACAGCAACTGCAGTTGCAAGTATAATTGTTTGAAATCCTAGGATAATTTTAATATATGTAATTATTTAACTATAACCATAACATGATGCTATTTTTAATAATAGTTTCAATTGGTTCATCAATTGAATGAGAAATACGCTTAAGACGCTAACGATCGTTAAAAGCATCAAAAAGGAACACCAACTACAACCGCGATTTTCAATATTTGAAAGCCGAGTATGACTAAAATAATCACGTTTGTTTATAAATAACCAAAACGAGATCCAATTTTTCAAAGTAACTCGAATTGTTTTTTCCATTGGAAGAGAAATAGGCTTAAAACACTATCGATTGTCAAAAAGCGTTAAATATGAACACCAATTGCAACCGCAATTCTTCTTATTGAAAGCCGATTATGATTGAAATTATCAAATATGGTTTTTGTCTAACCAGAACATGATCCAATTTCAAAATGTAGTTTCAATTGCTTGCCCAATTGAAAAAGAAATACGCTTATAAAACTAGCTGTCGTAAGAAAGCTATAAATATGAAGAGCAATTGCAACTGAAATTCTTTTTGTCAGAAAGCCAAGTTTGATTGAAATGATCATTTTCGTTGGAATATAACCTGATTATGTTGCCTATTTTTAAAATATTTTCAATAGTTTAGTCAATCTAAAGAGAAATACGCTTAAAACGCAAACGATCCTTAATAAGCGTTAAATATGAATAGCCATTGCATTCGCAATTCTCGTCATTTAAAACAAGTGTGTGATAGAAATGATGAATATTTATGGTATATAAACAAGTAATGTTTTTATTTGAAAAATTAATTGCACTTGTTTCATCAATTGAAAGACAAATAGGCTTTAAACGCTAACGATCATTAAAAGCGTTAAATGTGAAAAGCACTTGCAACTGCAATTCTAACTATTTGAAAGGAGAGTATGATTTAAATCTTCATTATTTTTGAATTATAACCATAACATGATGCTATAATAAAAATCATTTATAATTTGTTCGTCAATTGAAAGATAAATACGCTTAAAACAATAACGATCGTGAAAAAGCGTTAAACATGAAAGGCAATTGCTCACGTAACACATTTTATTTAAAAGTCAAGTATGATTGAAATCATAAAAATTAATGATCCAACTTTGAATATAACTTTAATTGAGTCTTCCATTGAAAGAGAAATTGGCTTCAAACGCTAACAATCGTTAAAAAGCAATAAATATGAACATAAATTACAACCGAATTTCTCTATATTTGAAGGCAAAATATGATTAAAATAATAAATTATGCTTATGAATAACCAGATCGAGAACCAATTTCACCAAAGAATTTCAATTGGTTTTTCAAGTTTAAGAGAAATAGGCTAAAAACACTATCGATTATTAAAGAGTGACAAATATGGAAAGCAATTGCAACCGCAATCGCTATACTTTAAAAGCTCAGTATGATTTAAATGATCAATATTTGTTGTATCTAAATAGAACAGGTTCCATTTTCAGAAGGTAGGTTTAATTGGTTCGTCAATTGAAAGAGAAATACGCTTAATACACTACAATCGTTGAAAAGCACTAGATATGAACAGAAGTTCAACCTGAAATACTTGTTATTTTAAATCCAAGAATGAATTACATGATCACATTTTTTGATTTCAAATTCACAATTTTCTAATATAAAAAATGTACATTTAATTGGTTCGTCAATTGATAAAGTGATAGACTAAAAACGATGAGGATCGGTGAACAGCGTTAACTATGAAAAGCAGTTGCAATCGTAATTCTTATTATTGGATAACATGGTTCGATTGAAATGATCAAAATTTTTTGTATCTGTTTAAAACATGTTCCAATTTTAAAAATTGATTCTATTGGTTCGTCAATAGAAAGAGAAATAGGCTTAAAACGGTAAGTATCGTTTAAAAGCGTTAATTATGAACAACAATTGTTGTCGCAAGTATAACTTTTTGAAAGACTAGGATGATTTAAATTACCATAATTGCATAAAATAACCACCACATGATGCAAATTTAAATAATAGTTTCAATTTATTCATCAATTGAAAGAGAAATTCGCTTAATATGCTAACGATCGTTAAAAAGCATCAAACATGAACACAAATTACGATCGTGATTTTAAATATTTGAAAGCCGATTATGATTAAAAAAATCAACATAATTTTTATATAAACAGAATGAGATCCTATTTTACAAAATAATTCCAATTGGTTTTTCAATTGAAAGAGAAATAGGCTTAAATTACTATCGGTCGTAAAAAAGCGTTAATCTTCAACAGCAATTGCTACCGCAGCTTTTTTTACATGAAAGTTGATTATGATTTAAATTATAAAAGTCGGTTATATATAACCAGAAAATGATCCAATTTGAAAATATAGTTTCAATTGCTTGGCCAATTAAAAAAACAATTACGCTTATAACTCTAACGGTCGTCAGTAAGCATTAAAAATGAAAAGTAATTGCAATCAAAATTCTTTTCATCATAAGGTAAAGTGTGATTGAAACGATCAATTTAGTTTTTGTGTAACCTGATTAGGTTCCTTTTTTATTAAAAAGTTTCAATGGTTTAGTAAATCTAAAGAGATATACCCTTAAAAAGGAAACGATCATTAATAAGAGTTAAATATGAACAGCTATTGCATTAACAATTCTCGTTATTTAAAAGTAGTGTGTGATACAATTAAAGAATATTGATGGTATATAATCAAATAGTGTTATTATTTTAAAAAATAATGGCGGGCAGTTCGTTTACTGAAAGAAAAATAGGCTTTAAACGCTAACGATCGTTAAAAAGCAATAAATGTGAAAAGAAATTGCAACTGCAACTCAAGATATTGGAAAGTATAGTGTGATTGAAATCATAATTAGTTATGATTCTAACCATAACATGATCCTATTATCAAAAGTAGCTATAATTGTTTGTCAATCTAAAGAGAAATACGTTTAATACAATAACGATCGTCAAAAATCATTAAACATGAAAGGCCGTTGCGATCATAATTCATTTTATTTGAAATTCGAGTATGATTTAAATCAAAAAAATTGATGGTGTCTAACCCCAAAATTATCCAACTCTAAAAATAACAGTAATTGATTCGTCAATTCAAAGAGAAACAGGCTTCAAACGCCAACGATCGGTAAGTGTAAAATCTGAAGATAAATTACAACCGCATTTCTTTATATTTGAAGGCCAAATATGATTAAAATATTCAATTTTATTCATGGAAAACCAGAACTAGATCAAACTTTACAAAACGATTTCAATTGGTTTTTTAATTGCAATAGAAGTAGGCTAATATCACTATCGATCGTTAAAAAGCAATAAATATTGAAAGCAATTGCAATGGCAATTCTTACAATTTTAAAGCCCAATATGATTTAAATGACCATTATTGTTTGTATCTACACAGAACATGTTACATTTTTAGAAAATAGTTTCAATAAGTTCGACAATCGAAAGAGAAATACGCTTAATACGCTACAATCGTTAAAAAGCAGTAGATATTAACAACAATTCAACCTGAAATACTTGTTATTTTAAAGTGGAGTATGAATTACATGATCAACATTTTTGATATCAAATCTACATTTTTCCAATATAAAGAGTTGTTGGTTCGTCAATTGATAAAGAAATAGGCTAAAAACGATGAGGATCGTTAAACACCGTTAACTATGAAAAGTAACTGCAACCGTGATTCTTATTATTTGATAACAGAGTTTGATTAAAACGATTAATATTTTTTGTATCTATTCAGAACATGTTCCAATTTTTAAAATTGATTCTATTAGTTTGTCAATTGAAAAAGAAATAGGCATTAAACGCTAACTATCGTTTTATAGCGTTAAATATGAACAGCAATTATCGTCGCAAGTTTAATTGTTTGAAAGTGTAGCTTGATTAAAATAACCGTAATTGTTTAAATATAACCCGAACATGATAAAAATTTTAATAATATTTTCAATTGGTTCGTCAATTGAAAGAGAAATATGCTTAATACGCTAACGTTCGTTAAAAAGTGTCAAATGTGGACACCAATTACAATCGGGATTTGGAATATTTGAAAGCCGAGTACGATTAAAAGAATCAACTATGTTGATAACTAACGAGAACGAGATCCAATTTTACAAAAGAATTCCAATTGATTTTTCAATTGAAATAGAAATAGGCTTAAAAACTAACAATAATCATAAAGCATTAAATATGATTAGCGATTGCAACCGCCATTCTTCTTACTTGAAAGGCAATTATGATTGAAACCATAAAAATTGGTTCTATATAACCATCACATGATCCAATTTAAAAATATAGTTTCAATTGCTTGGCCAATTGATAAAGAAATAATGGTAACGATCGTCAAGAAGCGTCAAATATGAAAAGCAATTGCAAAAGAATTCCTTTTTGTCAAAAAATCAAGTTTGATTGCAATGATCAATTTTTGTTGGTATAAATTAGTTTCAATGGTTTAGTCAACATAAAGAGAAATAGGCTCAAATGCAAACTATCACTTAAAAGCGTTAAATATGAACAACAATTGACATGGCAAGTATAATTGTTTAAAAGCCAAGGATGATTTATATAACCGTAATTGCTTAAATATAACCAGATCATGATGCATCTTTAAATAATAGTTTCAAATTGTTCATCAATTTAAAATACGCTTAATGCGCTAACGAACGTTAAAAAACGTCAAATATGATCACCAATTAAACCCATGATTTTCAGTAATTGAAAGCCAATGAATAAATTTTGTGGATAACTAACCAAAATGAGATACAATTTGATCAAATATTTTTAATTGGTTTTTCAATTTAAAGAGAAATAGGCTTTGAACACTATCGATCGTCAAAAAGTGTCAAATATGAACAATAACTGCAACCGCAAATCTTTTAACTTGAAAGCCTATTATGGTGATGATGATGATGATGAAAATAAAGTTCGATAATTCTAATTATTTGAAAGTAAGTATGAAATCCCAGTATGAGCTGACACTAGGGTTTTCTCTCGGTGCACTTTTAGTGATAATTGCTAACGTGCGCCGGCCATGGCTGGGAGGGGTCGTTGTTTCCATGCTCAAGGCCAGAGAGGAGGTAGAGGTAGGGGAAGAGCTACTGTCACAGCTAACACGTCCCCAAACATAAATGAGAGCTTGATTAGAATGGATCAAAATGGAACAGTAACTCCAAATACAGGCAGTGGAAGAGTAATCGTTCAAAACCCAAAAATTTCTATAAAACCACAAAGTCCTAACCGACCTTCTTCACAACCCCAAAATGAGATTTTGAGTGTTGGTGGTCGTTCTACACCACCCATCAATGATGTTGAGGGACAAGAAGCTTCAGATACAGCTGGTACAAGAAGGAGACTCCAAATGGCATCTGGTGGTAGTGGTCAACTTTTCAAGGTTGATTTGTTCAAATTTACTGGTTTAAAACAATTGTGGCGTATTAAGGGTATTTCTCATTCAATTGACGAATAAATTGAAATGATTTTTTAAAAATGTAACATGTTATGGTTATACACCACCAAATTAGATAATTTACATAACACTGGGATTTCAAATTATAAGAATTTAGGATGCAATTGCTTTTCATATTTGTCGCTTTTAAACGATCGATAGTTTTTCAAGTCTATTTCTCTTTCAATTGAAAAACCAATTGAAATAATTTTGTGAATTTGGATCTCCTTCCAGTTAGTTATAAAAAAATTGATTTTTTTTAATCACACTTGGCTTTCGAATATAAAGAATCATGGTTGTAAATTGTGTTCATATTTGACGCTTTTTAAAGATCATTATCGTTTTAAGCCTATTTCTCTTTCAATTGACGAATCAATTGCAGTTATTTTAAGAGTTGGATCATGTTTTGGTTAGGTACAATAAAATTTGATGATTTCAATCATATTCGACTTTTAAACAAAATGAATGACAGTCGCGGTTGCCTCTCATGTTTAACGCTTTTTAACGATCGTTATTGTGTTAAGCGTATTTCTCTTTTAATTGATGAACAAACTATAGCTAGTTCTTAAGATAGAATAAAGTTATGGTTACAATACAAAAAAAAAATCAATATTTCAATCATAATAGGCTTTCAAATAATAAGAATTGCGGTTGCAATTGCTTTTCATATTTAACGCTTTTTGGGCGTTTTAAGCCTATTGGTTTTTCACTTGACGAAACGACTGTAATTTTTTTTTTTTAAATCAAAAAATTATTTCATTATGTACCACCAATATTTATCAATTTAATGACACACGGATTTTAAATAGCAAATATTTCGAATGCAATGGCTATTCTGAGTTAACGCAAAATAACGATCGTTTGTGTTTTAAGCGTATTTCTCTTTAAATTGACTTGCCCATTGAAACATTTTTATAAAAAGGGAATAATATCGAATTATTAACCAAAAAGTATGATCATTTAATTCATGCTTGGCTTTACGATAAAAAATAATTTCTGTTGCAATCGCTCTTTATATTTAACGCTTTTTGACGATCGTTAGCGTTATACGCGTATTTCTCATTCAATTGGAAAATCAATTGAAACTACTTTTGCAAATTGGATAGTGTTCTTGTTAGCAAAAACTACTTTGATGATTTTAACCATAATCTTCTTTCAGGTAAAAAGAATTGCGGTTGCAATTGCTGTTCATATTTAGCGCTTCTTTACGATCGATAGTGTTTTAAGTCTATTTCCCTTTAAATTGAAACAGAAATTATATTCTTTTGCAAAAATGGATCTAATTCTTGTTATTTATCAACAAAATAGATTATTTTTTTCATAATCAGATTTCAAATTTTAAAAATTACGGTTGTAATTGGTGTTCCTTTTTTACGGTTTTTGTTGATCGTTATCGTTTTAAGCGTATTTCTCTTTCAATTGATGAAGCAATTGAAAATATTATTTTAAAATGCATCATGTTCTGGTTATATATAAAAAATGACGAATTTTTAATGATCCTAGGCTTTCAAACAATAATACTGGCGATGCAATTGTAGTTCATATTTAACGCTATTAAAAGATCGTTAGCATTTTATGACTATTTCTCTTTCAATCGACGAACAAATATAGCCTATTTTTGAGATTTAAACATGAATTGAACAGATACCAAAAGTATTGATCATTTCAATCAAGCTCCATTTCCAAATAAAAAGAATTACGGCTACAATTGCTTTCACATTTAACGCTGTTCAGCGATCCTCATCATTTTGACCCCTTTTTTTTTTCAATTGACGAACCAATTAGACTTATATTTTTGAAATTGGAAAACTGTTGATTTGATATAAACAATACTTATCATAAAAGCTAAGCTCAACTTTAAAATAACAAGAATTTTCGGTTGGGTTGTTGTTCATATTTACTGCTTTTAATTGTGGCGTACTAAGCGTATTTCTCTTTCAATTGGCGACTAAATTGAAACTATTATTTAAAAATGAAATATATTGTGGTTTTACGTAACCAATCTTGATCATATATACAGCACTAGGCTTTCAAATTATAAGATTTTCGATTGCAATTGCTTTTCATATTTGTCGCTCTATAACGATCAGCAGTGTTTTAAGCCTATTTCTCTTTTAATTGAAAAAACAAATGAAATTATTTTGTGAAATTGGATATCTCTCTAGGTACTGATAAACAAAATATAATATTTCAATCACAATCGGCTTTCGAATATTATTAATCGCGGACGTAATTTGTGTTCATATTTAACGCATTTTAACGGTTGTTAGCGTTTTAAACCTATTTCTCTCTCAATTGAAGACTCAATTGCAATTATTTTAAGAGCTGGATCATGTCCGGGTTAGGTACCATAAATTTTTATGATGTCAATCATATTCAACTTTTAAATAAAGAGAATTACGGTCGCAATCGCCTTTCATGTTTGACTTTTTTTAACGATCGTTATTGTTTTCATCGTATCTGTCTTTCAATTGACGAACAAAGTATAACTACTTTTTAAAATAGGATCATGTTATGGTCAGAATTCAAGAATATTGTTTATTTCAATAACACTAGGCTTTGAAATAATGAGAATTGCGATTGCGATTGCTTTTCACATTTAATGCTTTTAAGCGATCGTTGGCGTTTTAAGCCTATATGTCTTTCAGTTGGCAAACCAGGTGCAATCATTATTTAAATTAAAATATTATTTAATTATATACCACCAATATTTATCAATTTAATCACACACGGCTTTTAAATAACGAGAATTGCGAATGCGATGGCTGTTCTGATTTAAAGCTTATTAATCATCGTTTGCGTTTTATGCGCATTTCTCTTTAAATTGACTAACCTATTGATACTATTTTATAAAAAGAGAACATGATATGATTAGATACCAAAAATTTTAATCATTTCAACCATAATTGGATTTTTGATAAAAAGAATATCTGTTGCAATTTCTTTTCATAATTAACGGTTTTTGAAGATCGTTAGCGTCATAAGCGTATTTCTCATTCAATTGGCAAATCATTTGAAACTATTTTTTCAAAATTGTATAGTATTGTGGATAAAAAAAACCAATTTGATGATTTTAACCATAAATGGCTTTCAAGTAAAAAGAATTACGGTTGCAATTGCTGTTCAGATTTAACGCTTCTTAACGATCGATAATGTTTTAAGTCTATTCCCCTTTCAGTTGAAAAAGCAATTGAAATTCTTTTGTAAAATTGGATCTCGTTCTGGCTAGTTAGCATTAAAATTCATTTTTTTATCATACTCGGATTTCAAAAATTAAAAATCGAGGTTGTAATTGGTGATCCTATTTGACGCTTTTTAATGATAGCTAGCATTTTAAGCATATTTCTCTTTCAAGTGATAAAGCAATTGAAACTACAACTTTAAATTTCATAATGTTCTGGTTAGGTATAAATAATTAAGATTATTTTAATGATCCTAGGCTTCCAAACAATAAAACTTGCGATTGCAATTACGGTTCATATTTAATGCTATAAAACGATCGTTAACATTCTAAGTCTATTTCTCTTTCAGTCGACGATCCAATAGAACGTACTTTTATGATTGAAATATTATTTGAAAACATACCAAAAATATTAATCATTTCTATCGAACTCGTTTTTCAAATAATAAGAATTACGGTTTCAATTGTTTTTATAGCTAACGCTATTTAACGATCCTCATTAAAGCCTAGTTCTTTTTCAATTGACAAACCAGTTAGACTTACATTTTTTAAATTGGAAAAATATAATTTGAAAAAAATAATATTTATCATAAAATTTATACTCATCAATAAAATAAGAAGAATTTCAGGTTGAGTTGTTGTTCATATTTACTGGTTTTTAACGATTGTGGCGTATTAAGCGTATTTCTCTTTCAGTTGACAAACCAATTGGAACTATCATTTAAAAATGGAACATGTTCTGGTTATAAAAAAAAATAAAAATTAGATCATTTATATCATACATGGTTTTAAAAATATAAGAAATGCGGTTGAAATTGCTTTTCATGTTTGTCGCTTTTAACGATCGATTGTGTTTTAGGCCTATTTCTATTTCTATTCAAAATCCAATTGAAACAAAATTGTAAAACTGGATCTCGGTCGCGCTAGTAATAAAAAATATTGGTTATTTTAATCATACTTAGCTTTCAAACAATAATATCGCGATTGTAATTTGTATTCAAATTTAACACATTTTAACGATTGTTAGCGTTTTAAGCCTATTTTTCATTCAATTTACGAATGAATTGCAGTTACTTTCAGAGTAGGATAATTTTTGGGTGAGGTACCAGAAATTTTGATTATTTCAATAATTTTTGACTTTTAAATAAAATAAATTACGGTCGCGATTGCCTTTCATGTTCAACGCTTTTAACTATCGCTATGGTTTTCAGCGTATTTCTCTTTAAATTGACGAACAACTTTCCACTATTTTTTACAATAGGATCATGATATGGTTAGAATTAAAAAATATCGATTATTTCAATCACACTAGGCTTTGGAAAAATTAGAATTGCAGTTGCTATTGTCTTTCAAATTTAACGCGTTTTGGTGATCGTTAGCGACTTAAACCTATTTGTCTTTAAGTTGATGAACCAACTGATAATGTCTTTTAAATCAAAAAATTACTTCCTTACATACCACTAATATTAAACAGTTTAACCACACATGACTTTTTACTAATGAGAATTGCGAATGCAATGGCTGTTCTGATTTAACGCTTATTAACGATCTTTTGCGTTTTAAGCGTACTTTTTTTTAAATTCATTAAAACATTTAAATTATTTTATAAAAAGATAATATTTTAAGATTATTTACCAAAAAAATTAATCATTTCAATCATACTTCGCTTTATGATAAAAAGAATTACCGTTGCAATTGCTTTCCATATTCAACACTTTCTGACGATCGTTAATGTTATAAACGTATTTCTCATTCAAGTGGCATGTCAATTGAATTTTTTTTTTCAAATTGGATTGTATTCTTCTTAGAAAAAAAAAATTGATGATTTTAACCATAGACGGCTTTCATGAAAGAAGAATTGCGGTTGCAACTGCTGTTCGTATTTAACTCTTCTTAACGATCGATAGTGGTCAAAGTCTTTTTCCCTTTCAATTGAAAAAGAAATTGAAATTCTTTTGTAAAATTTGATCTCAATATAGTTATTTATCAAAAAAATTGATTATTTGCATCATACTCAAATTTAAAATATTAAAAATCGAGGTTGTAATTGGTGTTCCTAGTTGACGATTTTTAACGATGGTTAGCGTTGTATTTCTCTTTCAATTGATGAAGCAATTGAAACTGTTATTTAAAATCGCATCATGATCTGGTTACATATAAACCATTACAATTATTTAAATGACCCAAGCCTTTCAAACAATAATACTTGAGACTGCAATTACGGTTCATATTTGACGCTATTAAACGATCGTTAGCATTTTAGGCCTATTTCTCTTTCAATCGACGGACCAATAGAGCCTAGTTTTATGATTGAAACATTTTTGAAAAGACACTATAAATATTTATCAATTTAGTTTAACTCCGTTTCCAAATGACAAGAATTACAGTTGCAATTGCTTTTATAGTTAACGCTGTTCAAGAATCCTCATTGTTTTAATCCTATTTCTCTTTCAGTTGACGAACCAATTAGACTTACATTTTTGAAATTGGAAAATTATTGATTTGATATCAACAATATTGATCATCAAAGCTATTCTCGGCATTAAAATAATATGAAGGTTGAGTTGTTGTTCATATTTACTGCTTCGTAACGATTGTAGCGTATTGAGCGTATTTCTCTTTCAATTTGCGAACAAATTGAAACTATTTTTTAAACATGTAACATGTTGTGGCTATACACCACCAATATTGATCATTTATATAACACTGGGCTTTCAAATTAAAAGAATTTTTTTTTGCAATTGCTTTTCATATTTGTCTCTTTTTAACGATCGATAGTGTTTTAAGCCTATTTCTCTTTCAATTGAAAAACCAATTGAAGTGATTTTGTGAATTCGGATCTCCTTCCTGTTAGTTATTAAATTTTTTTATTATTTTAGTCACACTTGGCTTTCGAATATGAAGAATCTCGGTTGTAATTTGTGTTCATATTGATGCTTTTAACGATCGTTAT